>JAYRCO010000502.1:0-23853 GCA_037042815.1 Ceratobasidium papillatum
GCTAAGAGAAGTATAGAGTACTTCAGAGTATAATCTCTTAAGCCCTTGCTATCGACTTATACACTGAACCGTAACACTGCCTGAGCTGTAACTTCAAAACCAGACAACCAAACATAACCAAACAAGTGCTGAGCAGTAGCCAAGAAGCCCGGCTTCACAAGACCTGTGTCTTGGCTTCTGTAAGCCTATGAATGATGCCTAGCTGGGGTCCAATCACCGCCAGAGGCTTTTTATGAAAGGTTCTGTGGAACACTGTCGCTACATGGTACTCAGATAGGGGGTGCACATGTTAGATGCACATTCTTGTGCAAAGAAACACTGTGATCTATTGTAGACAGGTAAGGGACAGTCAATAAGTTACCTGAAAGTGAACTTGTGAATTATGCACATTTTCTGAGCATTTGGCTTCATAATTCCAATGACTTTTGTAAAGGTGTTCCCCTCTTTGATGCATTGCAGCTGCAATGTTTAGATAGTGACGGCCACTACAATTATCCCACAGAGACGTGCAATACACTTTTGGAGAGCTGTGAATTTACTCCATTTAATTTTATATGTTGAATGATGCTACATAGGCCAGTACTGTAGTTCTGGCAGTATTCCCACAGCATGCCAAAATTCTGCTGGATTTTAGCATGCTGGCATGCAGGAGCAGCAATGGGAGACAGCACAAGGTTTTGAAGGTTGGTTTTGGTGTGACAGCGCCAAATTTTGGCTTGTTTTTGGCTTGATATCTTTAGTTGGTGCCACATGAGGAAAACCTGCCAGGCTTGCAATCACTGGAAATCCCTGTGAGTGCTCACTTTGGTTTTTTGGCCATCACAAGCATCAGAGAAAACCTCTCAAAATGATTAACAGAAATGACTTGAAATTGTTAGTCATAACCCAGTTGTCAGGATTTCTGCCCCCCCCTTTTATATGCATGAATTGCAGGAGGGGGGGGTCTTAATATCTGCAAATCTTTGACAATACCACCCAGTTTCTGAAATTTATGAATTTGAAATTTTAAGAACTTTTCCCCCAAAGGCAGCTGGGGAGATTTGAAGGTTTATAGAGGGCCCTCAATCATAAACGATTCTAGCGCCAGAGAGAGGAATCAATTCAGTGCCACCATTCAGTAGACCTCTTTTTTAGCTTCCCCGTCTGTAATTGAGGGCCCTCATAAACCAGGATTACTGAGGTTTTTGTAAAATTTACTCAATCATCAGAACTGCCTTCAATCATAAATCCATATTTTCCTGATGCAGGCCAAACGAGCGATGTGCTCGCATGCTCATAATGACCAAAAGATTAAAGCAAGCAAGCACGAGCGAACGTCATGCTACGGATCACTCCGGAGTGATTCGGAGCCCTGGCGGATTTCCTAGTGACTCAACTCTGAACCGGGTTACGACGGGTCGGTCTTGTTATGACCAATTTGAAATCGCGTAATTCCATTGCCAAATCAGTGCTGGGGAATATGCCGCAAAGCGGCGCTTGTGAATTCTACTACAATTGCATTCGGCAACGGCTGTGCTTTTCCCCACGTTTGCCCTTTGACTTGTTATACTCCCTAGCTGGCGAATGAGTTGACATGACCTCCACAATAAGTCAAGGCGAGAAATCAACAATATCCTCTCACATGTTTGATGACATCTCATGCGTATTGGGATAGATCCGTTGTGGCAAGTTAAGCTGCTTGCAGCTCTTCGGGGTGGCGACGTTGCGAGCATTCAGCCCTTTCTTTCTGATATCAAACCTATCAAGAAACATGGTCATTTGGATGCAGAGGGCCCAGCAATGGATGACACTGCTGGGCTGCTGCTCCATTTTGCCATCCGTGGAGCGACCTGTAAGTTCCAAGCAAGTACTCCAAAGACACTACCCATCATTGCACTCCAGATGCGACAATCGAGCTTGTTCTTTCAAACAAACATATCTCCCCCAATCTCGTACACCCGCCGGGTTCATCGTTTACGGCTATTCATCTCGCATCATCTCTTGGTCGAACTGACGTTCTAAGGCTACTAATCGACCAGGACGGCGCCGACGATACTATCTTGGATGACCACGGTCAATCTCCCTCGGATGTCGCCAAAGACCAGCGAACTCTTGACATGATTCGGGGTACGACCGCTTGCCCTGATACCTATTTTTATTAATTGTCCTCTCCATAGAATCCCAAGACGACTTCAGGCGACAGTACATGCTTCTTCTGTCGCAATATTCCTCCTCTCCAACCGTCGCCAATGCCAGTTCTCCTCCGGCTGCAACAGAGCTTCTGGCTATACTCAGATCGCCTCGCGTGAAACTGATTGACCTTTCTCAACTCGACGCATCATCTGGAATGACCTTGCTCCATGAAGCGGCCCGTCGCCGAGATCAAACTCTCGTAGAAGCCGCCGTGCATGCTGGTGCCGACGTCTTTGTGCGAGATCGCCGCGGCAAAGGAGTGTTAGATGGCGACAAAGACAAAGACGGGGAACGCATCCGTGCTTTTTTGCGACAATGTGCGTTCAGTCGATGAGACCTATCGGAATCTTACCTACATTTCCTATAGATTTGAACCAGGACAACAGTCTCGTTGCATCTGTTACCAATGATCCACCGTCCTACAAGGGGTACTTGGTGCGTCTCTCATTGTCCCGGTCACCCTTGCCTAACACATGTACAGTCGAAATATGCAAATGTCGCAAAGGGATACAACACGCGATGGTTCGTTTTGAAAGACGACATGCTATCGTATTACCGCACCCGCGAAGATGAAGGACTAGCGGTGAGGGGTGCCATATCAGTTCGCACCGCCCGAGTCAAAACTATTCCGGGTGACAAACTTCGATTTGAAGTTCATGCCCACGCACCTTCAGCTCAGGCGCAGTCCACCTCAACGTCGGCTTCCCAGAAATGGTACATGAAGGCCAACCATCCAGGGGAAGTCGCCCGTTGGACCCAGGTCTTGACTCGTAGCATCGAACACTATCAGCAAAAGGACCGTGCCGCCCTACCTGCTCCAAGTTCTGATGGTGAATCTATCAGCAGTCACCGTGAGGGCTCTCGGCGTACCAAGAGTCTTCGGTCGAGTGTTGATATGCTTCGCGGATGGAGTGGTCGATCTACTCATAGCGCCAACCGATCAGGTGCGGACGTCAGCAGCTCAACCCCCAAGGCCGAATCAACCCTCTCTCACGGAGCGCCAGATGGCGATCCAACTCACCTGGACGACGACTCTCATTCTCGCTCCTCGGTCGAAAGCGACGCATCTCACGTTCCTCACGCAGACCAGTTCCCGCTCCAGCTTCACACGTTACAGATGGAAATTGACTTGGCCAAGCAGCTCCTTGAAGAACTTGTTCTTCCTGCTAACGTTGCTCCTCGCACGACGGAAGTCAAGTCTACTCTCCAACGCAGCATCCTCACAATCCAAGGTTCTATGGATCAGTACACCACCATGGCCCGAGACCGTGAAATTTGGTACGCCAACCGAGTTCAAGAAGAGGCCGATGCTCGACGAATGTGGGAGGAAAACGTTGTTACTTTGGCAAACCAAAGCGAGAAGGTAGAACGAGAACTGGTTCGGAGTGTTCAGATCAACAAAGGCCAAAGACGGGTACTTAAAACCCTCTTGGGATCCGGCCTCCATGATGATCCCACCACGCCCCGAGCTGCCAATGACTCCACCGCTCCCACCAAGGATTCCGCTCAAACGGACACCTCAACCACAATGTCTCCCCCATCAGCGCTCGATCGACCCAATGCTCCCACACAGATAACTCTGCCAGACACCTTGCGATCTCCCGTCCGATCGCCTCTTGCGGAACAGATTGATGCTCTGGGCGAAGAGAGGCTACTCGACGACGACGAATCGGATACTGATGAATTTTTTGATGCGATTGAAAGTGGAGTGATATCCAACGTCCCATCAGCAATCCGCCCTCAACCAAACACTCCACTTCCCCCAAGCTTGGACATTGAGCTTTATCGCGGTTACAAGAGCTTGCGTGATCGGCTGCCGATTGGAAACGACAATCGGCCACCTGTTAGCCTATGGGCAGTCTTGAAGGGCAGCATTGGGAAAGATTTGACAAAAATTAGCTTCCCCGTCTTTTTTAATGAGCCAACGAGTATGCTACAACGCATGGCGGAAGATATGGAATTTTCAGAGTGTCGTGAGTGAGAATTTTATCGATCTTGGAATGATAATTGACGGGTTTCCAGTTGATGCCGCTGCCCAAGAAAAGGACCCCCACAAACGTATCGCCTATGTCGCAGCATTTGCAATGTCCAACTATTCAAGCACCATCGGCCGCATCGCAAAGCCTTTCAACCCTATGCTGGTAAATATATGCATCGGTTCACTTGACTGCTAAACAATGCTTGTTAGGGCGAAACATTTGAATATTGTCGGTTGGACAAGCAGTATCGTTACATTTCAGAACAAGTGAGCCATCATCCTCCGATGTCGGCATGCTGGGCAGAATCCCCTCAGTGGAACTATTATGGAGAGGTACGGTGATCTGCTGCCTAAACTTCAACAAAATGCTCAAGTTGTGGTAATAAGGTAGACGCCAAGAACAAATTCATGGGCAAGTCGTTCGAGATTCGGCCTACAGGAGTTGCCCACGCGGATATCAAGCTACCAGCCGCATGGGCGCCTCACTATCCTGCTGCTCAAGGCGAGCCTGAGCGGGACCAGAAAAAAGTGATTGAACACTACAGTTGGAAAAAGGTTACTACCAACGTGTCTGGTTTTATCGTCGGACAGCCCACGATTGATCACTACGGGGACATGACAGTGAGTATTACGCATACATCCCCAATCCATTTCAACTTGACATTCCCAGGTCGTTAATCATCGCACGGGCGACACGTGCATTTTGACATTCAAACCTAGAGGTTGGCGGGCAAAGGATTCGTTCGAGATCAAGGGCACGATCCAGGATGCGGCGGGACAAGTCACTTGGGAGATCGCGGGACGATGGAATAGTCAACTACTCGCACGACGGGCTGGATCCGATGTTGGTGACTTGCTGCCTGACGTTCAGGTGTCCGCGAACCAGCTTTCAGCGAATCAGTATATGCTTCTCTGGAAGAACACGGAGAAACCGTCGGCCCCCTTCAACCTCACTCCTTTTGCGATTACGTTGAACGATTGTCCCTCTGATTCACTTCTGCCTTATCTCCCTCCAACCGATTGTCGGATCCGACCCGACCAACGAGCATTCGAGATGGGACGATATGAGCGGGCCAACGAGCTCAAGTCGTCGCAGGAGGATTTTCAACGTGCGACGAGGAGAAAGCGGGAGCTGGGCGAGATCCCTGTTCATAAACCCCGTTGGTTTTCCGAGACAGTGGACGAGGACTCGGGGGAACGGGTGTGGTCACCGGGCAAGCTGGACAACCGGATCGAATATTGGGCAGAACGTGAGCGGATCTTCAAGGAGGGAGGAAAGGAGCATGCTCAATGGGAGAGTGTCGACGAGATATTTATTCAGGACGAGTGATTTTTGGCCATATGAAGACTTGATCAGTGTAATGTAGATACCTTGTTTGGCAGTATGTGGGACATTCCCTGAGACGTTGGATGTGTCAGCGCTTCTGCCATGAACACCTCTTCTACGCCCACAGCTGAAAGCACAACGTGGTGGATTGATACAACCGCCGACTTGGGCACCTCCACCGTAACCACAACTTTCCAGACAGTAGTACTCTTACACACTACTTTGACCCCAACGCCTTTGCCGAGCGCAACCGCTGCTAGCTCGGGTCAAAACACAACACACACTGGGATTGTTGTTGGGACCACTGTCGGCTGTATCTGTGTTGTGGCTCTGGTCGCTGCTCTATGTCTTTTCTACCGACTGCGACATGCCCGCCCTCAGTTTAGATTGTATCAGTCCGACCCGGCCAAAGCTCTCGATTCAAACCAATCGGCCAGTTCTGCGCAAGCACTCCTTGACCTGGCTGCAGGACCCGAACCCCATCCTGCAAACATTGAGCCGTGGGTAGCACCTGTTGCAGTGCACCGTTCCGGAAAAGTGAGACCGAGGGATGAGCCAACAGAAGTAGAGATGCGAGAGCAGGCGCCAGTGGAACCGGCTCGTCCGCCAATTGTCGAGCGCCCTCATCCCGCCGAGCCTAGCCGGAATGGTGTGTAGTGTTTATACTAAAGCTTCATCATTTATTCATTCCTCGTAGTGCAAGTGCCGCTGCCAATGCCTACACCTGCGGCTCGGACTTTGCAGCTCGTGCAACATGACAACGCCGCCTCTGGTTCCAGTCCTTCCACCGGTCACAATACCAAGTCTATTCCGCCACAGCCTCAATCACGTCGGCGACGAGCTCAACGTGAGCCCTCTCCTCCCCGCTTGGAGGAAGATGCGGGAGTGTCCTTGATGCGTGCTGGCGACGAAACACCCCTCCCTCTTGGGGACGAACCTCCGTCGTACCACTTTGTTTCTGGATCTGTTCAATGATCCTGATTTACTGCCCACCCGTGTTTGATTTTTTCATCCTGTTCCTTGTTCAGGCAACATACCTCGCCCTTTTATAGTCTTGGCTGTAATACCAATGTTTGCGTTCCATAAAGAGACACATCCAACGCAGTCCATTCACATTGATACAACCCCCAAACGCAACATGTTTCATGCATCCGCACGTACCCTAAAACAAGAAAGCATATAAAGCGAGAAAAAGCATGATTGTCTAGCCAAACCAGTCGCGAGATCAATATATGGATCATGAACCCACGAGCGCGATGCGCATGCGTGCCAGACGCGCAGTGAGACCTTCGCCCGGTGGCGAGGGTGGCGCCGCGTCAGGACCAGGTGCTGCGCCTTGACTCTTGGACGCCTCGCGACGCATTTGGCTGCGCCTCGATGTGCTCCAATCGAAACTACCGGGCATAGGCGGCCCATCTTCGTCCTCGCTGTCGCTCTCGGCTTCCGGTGGCCCTCCTGGCGTCATGTCGTGCTCATCTTCGGCGCTCATGACACGGCGGGGGGCAGGCGGGCTCGCCAAATGTGCTGTGACCTGATCGGTATGGGATAACACTTTGCGCAGCGGGTGAGCAGGTTCAATTACGCCGCTGCCGTGTGCATCTTGCCAACCACCAGACTCTGCGCTCAGGACCTTTTCGAGAGGGACAGCGAGGCTAGCGGCACGACTAGGTAGACGAGGAGCAAGCTGGGAAGACGAGGCCGACGAAGACCTCAGGCGATTCGCAGCGCGAACCATGTTGATCGCATGGCGCCAGCGTTGACGAGGATTGTATTTCGTGCGCAAGCCAGCGCTAATGTCTACGTCGGGAGCAGGCGAAGCAGTTCCAGCGAGCCACTACCGCAAAGTTAGTTTCGCCAAACTATGATACATGAGCGCTTACAGGGTGCTTGAGGGCTTCGGCGGCAGTGGGACGGGTATTGGAATCCGGATTTAGGAGAAATTTGATAAAGTCCTTGGCTGAAGCGAGGTAAGTGAGAGACAGGGTGACGGGGCAAGGAGCATACCAGTCTGGGAAATGTGGGCCCAAAAAGACTGGTGGAACTCGATGCGAGCGCGCATTGTTTCCTCAATGAGTTCCGTTTGGGTGGTTGCACGGAAAGGAGAATAGCCGCACAAGAGGACATAGGTGATGATGCTAGGAGACGATTAGGCGAGGTCGAAAAAAATGTGATCAGACATACCCCGTGCTCCAAATGTCCACTGGTTTGCCATGTCCTTGACCGCTGAGAACCTCTAAATGGGTGTGAGAAGCATACAACCAGGGTAGAACGATCATACCTGGTGCCACATAGCCAAAGCTACCTGCCACTGTCTGGAGCTGCTCCTCGGGCGAGTGGAGGTGTTTGGCGCTAAGAGACATGAGTGGGGATCGGTGGCAGGAGATGAGAGACTCACATGCCAAAGTCGGCAATGACGAGCCCACTGTCGGCTGCCTTGGTGCGATAGAGGATGTTCTCGGGTTTGAGGTCGCGGTGCACAATGTCGTGGGCATGGAGGTACGCAACGCCGTCGAGAATGGCTAGAACGGCCTCGATTGCGTCGCGCTCGGTAAACTTGCCGCGCTCTGTGATGCGGGCAAAGAGCTCGCCACCGACAGCCAGCTCGAATGCGAGATAGTACTTTTCGCGGGACTCGAACCACTCGTAGAACTTGACGACGTGGTCGTTGTCGAGCCCGCGCAGGACCTCCATCTCGCCCCAGACGGCGGCTTCATTTCCCTTGACGCGCTTCTTGGAGATGGACTGTGACGTGAACGTACGTGATTAGTACGAGAGCTAAATATACCGAGGGCGACTCGCCTTAAGCGCCACGTCGAGCTTGGACCCGTCCTTGCGCGTCCAGGTCGCGCGCAGGACCTTGCCAAACGTGCCCTTGCCGAGCTCTTCGTGGATCTCGTATGCGAGCTTCTTCTGGAACGACGGCGGCTGCGGCAGCAGCTTTTCCTGCAGTGTCATTCGCACCATCGTTGCTGTTGTCGAGTTGCACCACCCTCCAGGCACAAGCGCCCACGTCACGTGTGTCAGAGGCTGTGACCCACGACGGCCACGACCACGATGCCGTCGAGCACGACCTCACCCACGCCGCCCTCATCGTCGCAGAAGCTCGCCAAGCTGCTGCGCAAGCACGACCCGCCGCCGCCGGCCCGTGCGTCCGCCCCGTCGACGAGCCAGGCTCCGGAGCCGACCCGCTCCCGCCGCATGACACGCAAGCCGAGCCGCACGCTGCAGAACGACCCTTCGCCACCGGCGATAGCCCTCGACGCCGCGTCGACCAGCGGCGCCGAGCTGTCCCGCGCCCCGTCCACCGCCAGCCAGGCCGTCGCCCGCGCCCAGTCCCGCACCCACGCCGGGCCTGAGCTCGCCGTCATCGCGCCGTCGCCGTCGGTGCGCCTCGGCGATCTGCCTGCGCGCCTCTCTGGCTGGTTCTCGCACCTCACCGGATCCAACACCGACCTCGGGCTCGCCTCGAACCTGTCGAGCGCGGCGCAGATGGTGCCCACGTCGTCGCCGAAGCGGGTCCCCAGCATCTCGCGCGGCTCGCCCAGCGACGGCGGGCCGCTCTCGTCCGCCACCCGCCACGGCAAGGGCCACTTTGACAAGGTGATGCGCTACCTGACCGACAGCGACGCGACGCCCGACCACTGCACGGACCCGATCTGGCTGCTCGGCGTCCAGCACCCCGGGTACGAGCCACCGGATCCGAGCCAGTCGCCGCCCCCGCCCCAGAGCCCCACCATGCCCACCCACCGTCGCGATTCGACAGAGTCCAGCTTACATACGCAGCTGCACCGCAAGAACCGTGCGCCGCCCGGTGGCTTTACCCTCCACCCCAACCCGTCTCTCACCTCGATTTCGTCGTTCACCATCGAGTCTGGCGGCCCCAGCAAGTACGCCGGGTCGTGGCCGCCCGCCTTTTACGAAGACTTTACGTCCCTGCTATGGCTCACATATCGCTCCCACTATACCCCCATCCGCGACACTTCGCTCGAGGCACTCGCTCCCCTCTCCCCCTGTGACATCGAAATGCTCCCGCGTGAATCCCTGCCGGCCAGCCCCCGGCGATGGAACTGGCCCGGCCAGGCGGAAAAGCTCTGGACCTCGGACACCGGCTGGGGATGCATGCTCCGCACCGGACAGAGTCTGCTCGCCAATGCGCTCATCCACCTGCATCTCGGACGCAGTGAGTTTGATCGGTTTCCCTGGTCATCACTGTCATATTTACTCGTTTTGTGCTAGACTGGCGCAGACCACACTATCCCATGTTCACAGAGGATCATGCCGTCTACGTCAAGGTCCTCACATGGTTCTTCGATACCCCCTCTCCCTTGGCTCCCTTTGGTGTCCATCGCATGGCTCTTGCTGGCAAGGCCCTCGGAAAGGACGTCGGCACATGGTTCGGTCCAAGTACCGCGGCCGGCTCCATCAAGTGAGTCGTCTGCTCATACTCATATCCCTCCCTAATTCTTCCTTAGAACGCTCGTCCATGCCTTTCCCGAGGCTCAGCTCGCGGTGTCACTCGCGGTGGACGGAACCGTGTTTGCTTCAGATGTCTATGCTGCCTCACACCTCGGAATGGTTGCCTCTGGCGGCCGAAGCATCAGCTCCCGCAAGAGCGCAGCCAGGTGGGGCGGTCGTGCAGTACTCATTCTCGTTAATATTCGCCTCGGTATCGACAATGTCAATCCTATCTATTACGAAGCACTCAAGGTCCGTCTCGCTGTGTTTTGTACTGTTTTGATCTCATATCCCCTCCAGTCTTTATTCCAATTTCCTCAGTCTGTTGGTATCTCTGGTGGACGTCCTTCTTCATCCTACTATTTTGTCGGCACCCAGGCAGATAGTCTCTTCTACCTCGATCCACATCATACCCGCCCTGTCATTCCCCTTCGCCCTCCGCCCTCGGTTGCACCCGACCCACCAGAAGATTCCGAAGAAAACGAACCTGAATCTGCTTCTTCCAACGTCCCAGTCACACCCAACGCAAAGCAACGCCGACCTTCCACACCTGAACCTCACCCGACCCCGCGACCCCGCGTCAGCTCTCCGGCCAGCCCTGCGTCATCTTCTTACGCCGAATCGAATCTCTCGCAGCAGTACCCGCGTGGTCGATCAAGCCTCTCGCCTCCACCACATCACCCGCCGCTGCCGCCTGTTATCCTTCCCTCGAGCCTACCAACGAGTAAATTACAACCCCTGCTTCCTGGAGGTGTCGACTCACCAGACGGGATCCACTACTGCGCCGCATATAGTGCGGCCGAGTTGCGCACTTTCCACTGCGATCGAGTCAGAAAGATGCCTCTTAGTGCTCTAGACCCCAGTATGCTCCTCGGCTTTTTATGTCGGGATGATGCAGAATGGAAAGACTTTAGGGCCCGTGTTGCAGATGTGAGTGCACCTTGAGTTGATAGTCGGAGTTTGAATTAAACTCGCATCAGATGAGCAAGACGACACGTACGCTGTTCTCCGTTGCCGACGAACGTCCGTCGTGGGGCGACATCGACTCGGATGATATGGGTCTCGAATCAGTGTCTGAGCCCGATATGGAATCTATGCCCGATGATCCAGATGACTTTTTTGATACCCAAACAGGCGAGAGCAGGTCCATCCATTCAAGCGCTGCAGGCAGTCACTATGCACATATCACATCCAAACATGCACAAGACTCCTCTCAGGTTCGACGTGGAGAATCGGAGCTCAGCACGACCGACGAATCGATGGAAGTTGTCACCCCTGGTCCACGCCACTCGGCCAAGTTCGAAATGAGCGCTCCCCCAATGGCAAAAGATGCGACGGTCGACGACGAGGACGAAGATGACGACGATTGGGTTGACCCAACGCCTCCACCCGCCGACGTGCGGCAGATTCCCCGTGCCGAGAACGGCGCACCAATCTCGTTGTCTATATCCGCCACCCCTTCGCCTGATTTGTTGCCGCTTCCAAACTCTGCAATGCGCGCATCCGAATCCCCTTCTTCGAGCGAGGGTCAGTACGCACAGGATTCGCCCACTGGCACGGGACGATTTAATCGATCCCGCGAGGGACAAGATCGTTATCCCTTTCCAGCTGGCAACACCGAGGAGGAACCTGGACGGTACTCTAAATCCTTGTCTAAAGCTCCCCAACTGCGCAATGTTCGGGCTCGAGATGGTGGTCGCACGAAGAGTGGTGGAGTCCGAGGGTTAGTCGGAATGGAAGGTACAGGGGACGATTTCTAGTGAAAGACGATTCTCATCTCTACGACAACTTGCATGTGTTTGGCTTGTAACGGGCTGGGCTCAATTTGTGGAAGCATTTATTTTTCCTCTGTTTGACGATTCTTTCTTTGTATCTGGTCTTGGCAAGCATGATGTGACATAATCGAATTTGTACAAAAGCATCCGTATAGAACTGCATAACTTAAAACGCTTGAAACTGGTGTAGATGCAGAGAAAAAGATATTTCCAGCATCAGAGTGCAAACAACTCGCTGTTTTATTAACGCATGCACTTTGGAAGGGATGGCAATGAACGACACTTGTGCGTACTGGGGTCGAACTGTTAGGCCTGAAGACAGTTGCCATCATATCCTGTAACTAGACTGATCCTAAGCGTCAGTGTTCTTTTATCGCTCGTTTTAACAGATTGTCAAGTCGGACAAACCAAGCTCCAAGTGTTCATCCGGCCTCAAAGCGTCGTGGCTAGTTAGACGTGACGGCAGCCACATCGTGACTGACCACGTCACACAGATATGCTGGATCAAATTGTAACGCCACCAGCACTCGTAACTCATCCCTGAGATGATCGCTGCCTAATAAACTGCCCTGATGCCTCTTGCCTCTCGAGATGAGAGTGATACAGAGACCGATACCTTACTCGGTTCTGCAAATGGAACATAGTAACCCTGTTTTCTTCTTGTGCCCAGAATTCTCGCTGCTCGTCATCCTGACATATAAACAGGGTGCATACAACTAATTTCTTTGCCGTGAAAAAGAATTCTCCCCTGCTGTCCAACGCTCGGGTAATTTTTCATCAACAAGCTGCAATCAGCCCCATTTGGACCCATGGATGCTATTCAGTTATACCTATGATTCACCGCTATTCACCCGGCCCGACTTGATGCTACCTCAAATGACCCACTCTCAGGTTTGGTGCGTGGCGTCGCAAGGATGTATCTCTCCTCAAGCGACTCGACTTCCGCGTCGACCAACGTGATTACGACTATCTACTCTTTCACATCAAGTCAGCTAACCCGCCTTAGCTTCTTAAATTTTTACTCCTACACATAGTGCCAGTATTCTGTGCAAACATTGATGTTTTCAAACCGCTTCTAATTCAAACATTCCCATGTCTCGTAAAATCACCTTGCTTGCAAAGGTCACTCCCCCCCCCATAATGTCGCACATCAAAGCTGAGGGGTCCAAAGGGTCTTTCTTACGTGACAAGACCCTGTGAGAGGCGCCGATCGAACAGGCTGAGTTTACTCTCTCCATTCGAGTTTAACTTGTCGAATGTAAGGGCATGAGGTATAGCACTACTATCTGTGCATGAATTCAGCGTGCAAGCCTGTCATTGGGACACTTAGAAGCCTTGCAAATACTGTACGCAACCGAATTCAACGTCAGTCATAGGACCCCGTGACCCTCAGGTGTTCCTGTTTACCACTCAGGTTTTGACAAAGAACAGCTACATTGTTTAATACACTGAACCGGGTCTACTCTATATGTGAATCCTCGAATACTAGACAATTCCGGAGCCTAGAGGTAGCACTTTACCGGCGCTCTTTGTGTCGGTTTTCGGCGTCCGAAGTCCTGGGACGACGTTGAATTCGGTCGCCTACAGTAGTGTCTCATCCCTAACTTAGCGAGCTTGGTAGGTCACCCGCGTGGAGCTACGCCTTAGCATCTCATTGAGGGCTTGATTGAAGTCCTAGATAATGATAGCAAGATGGCCGTACTACATGCATATATCGTGGAGGACGCCCGCAGGGCGTCCAACGCGATGTATGCACAGAAAATCGACCAGTCTCGCGATTAGGAGTCCAAGAACACCTTTAAGAGATATTCTAGGAGCTGCCTGTAGTGTTTATGTTCTACAAACATCATAACGTATGTACATCAGCGGACGGGATCTCAGTCTGACGCTCGACTACCAGGAGCGCATAGAAGATGCAATACGAGGTACTAAGTATAGGTACTTAGGTATGTATCGTATTGAATGTTGTTGAGCTCAAGCACAACTCTAGTGTCCCTGAAATATAAGCTTTTAGGTAGTATCACTTCGAACACGCTCCTTTACTCATCAGCTTACACGCTTTTCTCAGCAATGTCTCGCACACTCGTACAGAGCAACATATTTGTTCCACTGTTGTATATGCATTTTCTATATCATATGCGCTTTCGGATATCATAGATAACACCTGGCGGAAGAAATTTGTAGAACGACTAGAGAATAAGCTAATCAGGGCTTGTGACTGCCAAAAACCATTGAACAAGCAAGCAAGGTGCATAGCCCGGGTACGGGCACCTCAATATGACAATGAAGCCAAAATCGCGCACAAACTAACACGTTTTCGAGCACGTGTTTCGAGCAGTTCTGGACATGATATGTGTGGAGGCAGACCGACCTGTCGAAGTTCCGACACTTTTTTGGTTACAACCTGTCATTTGGTACGCTGAGGCCGAAAAACAATTGACATGGTTGAGGTAAGATGGACCACGTGTATACGCCGCCATGCTGCCTCATTGGCCGAGCTCCTGTCGACCTGTCGCTGTATTGTCCCAAACGTGGATGAGCGCTTGATGCAGGGTTCAACCTGGGGCATAAAATATCCCATATATCCTGGCAACAGTGTGATTTTTCACAGTAGTAAACAGACAGACCCCGAGTGTTTGCTACACGAGTTGGGTTATAGTACTCGCGCTTGGCCTGTCTGGCGAATGAGATCAAGAGTTTCGTAGGTTGTATCATTTCCTAGCAGCTAGCAGAGTATGAATGAATGACAGGCGATCAATACCCGAACTACGGCATATAGTCTATACCCAGCCTTTTACTGGAGCGGACTTTGCGGGCATGGTGTCGTGGAACAAGAGGCGGCGCGTATATCATGATCTGCTATCCAACGAGTCCTAGACCACATATTTGTTCATGGGCCCAGCCTATAATAGTAGCAAGTAGGGGTGCGCAATGGCCCTACGAGCGCTGTCAAAGCATCGAGTGGGGCTGCCTGGTGAGAAACACTGCCAGGTGCGACTCGACTATTCGGCGATGCAGGGATAGCCCATCGAGAGTTGAGTAGCCGCGCGCTTGATATGGATCAAACCCGATGCTCTTCCACAAAAAGCATGGGCAGAGTGGCAGGGCCAAAGCTGTATTGATCTGCCTAGCTCAAAGGAGATCTCGGGGCTTTGATGGTGTCCGAGCAACGAAGTCTATTAATAGCGAAGCACCGAGGCTGTCGGAAGCTCGAACAACGGGCTTGGCACGATTCGGCAACCAACACAGGGATGGCTTGAACGTTATGTCCGTGTGTCAAATACTCGGCCAGCCCTCGCCTTGCGCATTTGGGCGGGCAAAGGTAAATGTGCCCAAAGTCTAGCGTCGTTGTTACATGCGTGATGGCTCTCGTACTCTGAAAGTCGTATTGTTTCGTGTATCAACAGATAGAATACAGTTCATTGGGTGGCAAGTTTTGCTGCGCATATATCGCCGCCAACAGAGCCTGTCATACTTGTCTCGACGGGTGCCTTGAGTACCAACATGACCAATCTTAATCACAGCGGCTTCTGATCTTCTCGCAGGTAAGAATCCGATTAGCGAGCTTGTCCGAAGTTCTACCAACATGGCCTCGGTGGAGATATCTCGCCAGCTCGAGGTAAACGCATGGCCGACGAGAGCGATTGCGCTGGGCGCGAACAGCCCCCGTAGACGACGGATTGCCGCCCAGATTGACAGGTAAACGTATTTTTAGCTTGCATGGAAACAAACACAACGCGCCCTGCTCGTGACCCTCGTGCGTGTTGATGGGGCAGGGTGCCTGATTGCGGTCGAAGGTATTTTTGGAAATTGAACAGACGCCAAGCACAAAAGAAGCCGCGGGGTGTAGATCACGTCAGCGGGGAAGTGGAGGGCAGCGAGCGGGCGAGGCGTTGTGGGCGACGGACAGAGCGGCTCTAAGATGCCCAAGGAGGCCAAGATGGCGAGGGCGCAGGTGACGAGCGGATAAATGTTGAGTAGATAGCGGCGGAGGGAATCGGAGGGGAGGCGTAGTGATTGAGCTCAAAATAGGGCAGCCAACCTGGGCCTTGGGTGTGCTTCTCTTATGTCAGAAATCATCTGACGATGTTATTTCGGGCCGAAGCGAATTTATGGAAAATGTGGGCGACAACAGGGGTGTGTTGAGTCGGGGGCCTTAAATACGCTGGGCACGAGTCCCCGCTTCCCCACTTCCCTCCTCCCGTCTTTCGCCTATCCTCTCGCCTAGTACATCAATCCTCCATGTCTCACCACTCGAACATGACCGACGCTGAGAAGGCTGCGGGGAGGTCCAATGGCGGCTACGATGGTGCGCCCCTGCACCACACCATCAGCACAGACACCCAGGTGCGTTGCCAACGCTGCATTCGTAATTCCTAGCTCATCCCCGTCCTCTAGCGTGCCTTCCCGGTCTACCACCGCAAGCTTGGTAACCCCGCACCGCTGGGCCTGTTTGGTTTCGCGTCCACCACGCTCATTCTCTCGCTCTACAACGCGGGGGCCCGCGACATCACGGTGGTACGTGTCTTTGTCTATTACAATATTCCAGTCGATTGACCCCGGTCCAGCCAAATGCTGTCCTCGGTATGGCTCTGGGTGTAGGAGGGCTCTGCCAGCTCCTCGCTGGTATGTGGGAGTTTGCTGCCGGCAACACTTTTGGAGCTACTGGTGCGTGCCGAGCGATATCTTGGCTTACGGCACGGAATGCTGACGTGTATGCTTAGCGTTTTCGATGTACGGTGGTTTCTGGCTGTCCTTTGGTGCGATCTACTGGCCTGGCTCTGGCATCCTCGACGCGTATCAGGGAGCGGCCAAGGCTCAGCTCTCGAGTGCGCTTGGTATTTACGTGAGTTGTATGCACAGCGCGATCTGGGATACGTGACTAATCACGGCATCTGGCTCAGTTGATCACCTGGATGATTATCACCCTGCTCCTGTTCTTTGCCACCTTCCGCTCCTCGATCGCTCTCGCCGCTGTCTTTTTCACGCTTGTGCTCACGTTTATGCTCCTCGCCATCGGTGAATTTATGGAGAGCGGTAAGTTTCATTCAACGTGACGCGAAACTCCAGCTGACTCTTCTCATAGCAAACGTACACAAGGCTGGTGGTATCCTCGGCTGCATCTGCGCCATGATTGCGTTCTACACCGGATCGGCTGGTCTCTACAGCCCCGATGCAAGCTACTTTGTCTTGCCCGTTGGAGACCTCCCCAAGCGCCGCGAGGACTAGGACTGTATTCTTTTGGGATTGTGATGTTGTCTCTTTAGTCTGTTTTTCATTATTCTGTGATCGGTTTGGTGTCTTGGATTTGTAATGATGTTCTGTGCGCAATGCAGTCATTTGACCTGGGATTAAAGCATTGAGTCGGTCATGTGACTGATCTCATGATGAAGGGCGCGTGACTGTGGGGAGGCCGCAAAGTAGACGACCACTAGACGTAGACATAGAGTAGAATGGACGGCTCCCACGACGACGAACGACACGACACTGGCCGCCGGAGCACATCGCGCGACTCGCGCACTGCACGTATCGAACTTGCCCAACGCCGCCTCGAGAGCGCGCTGGCGACGCCCAACAGCCCTTCGTCGCCGTGGTCCGCGCGCAGCGCACTCGGCCCCACGCTCGCCGGCCACAGCCCGAGCCAGTACGGCCGGCCGACTCTGCGCAGTGTCTCGTTCAGCAGCGAGCCGGACCACCGGTTCCCAGCGCGGCGCACAGACCAGCCGGCGTTTCCGTCGACATTCGAGGACGACGAGTCGGAACTGTCGCTCGACGACGCATACTTCCATCCCAGCCCCCGCCGTGCATCGCCCTCGACCCTGCTCTCTCGTCCGGGCTTGTACGCGTCGATTGGGGCCAACGGTCTGCCCGTGCCTTCTCCAGACCCGTCCGGCACCCGCTCTCGTTCTCAATCGCTTGCGACACTAGGCAGGCGTCCACTGCCCGCTCACGCAGCATCCTATGCACCATCTTCGCCTCTTCCCGCTCCTGGATCCCAAGGTTTGCCTCAGAGCTGGGCCGACTCGCGCTTCGGGATCCCTGCGCCCATCTCGTATGCGCGTCCTGCCCCACCACGCCAAGGCGATATCAGCAACATCAGCCCGTTTGTGCGCGATGTCGGACAGATCCTTCACGACGACTTTCGTGATCTTTGGGGCGCTGAGCGAGATGACGGTGGAGGGAGCGGGACGACCAGCCGCAGGCATAGCGTAAGTGTCGTGCAGCCTCGCCGCTTCGTCTCGCATACCCAGCACCACGACGAGCGTACCGGTCCTGGTCCGATCGATGCGTTTGTCCAAGGCCGGAGTGTCATCTCCGACGACGACTTGCTCGGGAACATGCTCAACCTGGATCTCGACGATCCTCCTGCTGCTAGCCGCGTGGTGCCTGCCACCTTCAATCCACGTGGGCCGCTTGCAGGAGGTGCGGGTGCAGGTCTGATGAGCCAACCTTCGAGTCTACCCACATATCCTGCACCGTTGCAACGACACTCGCCTGTGGGTGCATTGGGTCTGCATGAGCATAGTCCACGTACCTCGATGCTCGAGCATGTCCCTGAGAACGGGACCTCGTTCCGGCCTAACCACCATGGAAAAAACCCCAGCCCGGAACGAGACGGTGCGCCCGCTGCGGGTCGCGGGTGCGTTTCCCGACCGTCACTCACGCAACTCCGCACCGACTCGTTGCGCACCAATGCATCATCCGAGCAGCGATTCTCGCCATCGCTCTCGCCAAACACGCAGCGCGGCCTGGGACTACAGACTCAGTACGGCCAAGGAATCGGCATTGAGCGTGGAGGGCTAGGATTAGGGCTCGGAGGAGCAGCGCGTGAGCAGCAGCAGCAGCAGCCAGGCGCTGGGTTTGGGCGAGAGCCTGGGTTTGGGCAGGGGCAAGGACACCAGTATCATCCGAGTGCATCACCCCGCACAAACACTTTTTCAGTGTCACCTTCTGCCATGCGCACGAGTTTTGGGCCAGCTCATTTACCCCAGACCCCATTATCTCCAAACACACACCATACCAATCCAAACCCGAATTCACAGGAAGGAGACCTTGGTCGAGGCCTCCCCTTGTCGTCCCTTCCGCCTGGGGCACCACTTTATGTGGTCGAATTCAAGGCTGGTCGAACCGATTTGTTCTTTGCTCCCGAGGGCAGTGCCGAGGATCCCATTCGGCGAGGAGACTTGGTGATTGTAGAAGCAGATCGAGGGAAGGATCTTGGCAAGGTTGTAAACGATAGCATATCGTTGGCTGAGGTGGAGCGATTCATGATGGAGGGGGCGGATGATGGGCAAGGAGGGCGGAAGGAGATAATGCCCAAACGGATCTATGGACGAGCCGGAGCTACAGATACCCAGTGAGTTCGTTTCCATGTCCTAATATTTGATGGATACTCATCGTTTGTAGGCTCTTGCTATCTAAAATGCAGGATGAGGTCAAGGCACTCCAGTTGTGCCAGACTAAAATCAGGCAAAAGAAGCTTCCGATGGAAGTGATCGATGCCGAGTACCAATGGTACGTCCATATGTTCGCTTGAGCAGTTTATTTGACTAACGACGCATATAGGGACCGTCGGAAGCTTACGTTCTACTACGTCGCGGACCGTCGAATCGACTTTCGCGAGCTCGTGCGTGAATTGTTTCGGTGAGTTCTTGTCTGATACTTCTGGATGCGGGAACGCTAGTTGCGTCCAGGCAGACGGAATTGGTTTCATGTACAAAGCGAGTAACTAATAGCTCATCATTCTTGGCAGGTTGTACAAGACGCGTATTTGGATGTCCTGCCTCCAAGGTCCGACGGGATCGGAGCCTATCTCGTAGTGAGCTATCGCTTTAACTCAAACCTTTGAATGATGGTCTCTTGTGCTGCTGGCGTTTCGAGACTTTAGCCCCCAAAAAGTCTGACTCAATCTACCAATTGATTACATACCTTGTACCAATAACCTTGATCGCCTTGTTTTTTTCCCCTTGTGCATTATTATCTTTCCTCGTTGTCGCGATCTACAAACTTTCGTCTGGCGTCACCTTTTGGTGGCTAAGCGCCATTCATGAATCCGTTATTCCTCCGTCGCTTTTCTCTTCTCAGTGGTTCAGTGTTGTCTCATCTGTGAGGTGTATGGAATGGGTGTGTATGTACTTTTAGCTGTTGTGCTATCCCTAGTGCAAAGATGTTCTTGAATGACTGAAATCTATTTCTTCCTACGCTCAAATGTATGGTCAAATCGGTGTTTGTGACAACTCAATCGTTCGTGAGATGAGGACCCGAGGCGTTGGCCGGTCAAGCACAATTGCTGCCAGTAACGAGGTAGTTCGGATAGGTAATCGGGTAATCATGTAAACACTTGGCCGAGGAGTTGGAACGTGTCATCATGTGGAGGAAAGCGCCGAGCCTATCAAGACCTACTTGGCCTCAAAACTCAACCGCCATCACTACTAGACTGTCGCCCATGTCCATGATACTCCGTCACGCTTGTGGTGTGGTCCGTCTAATGATAAATCTAGGACTAGCTTTTGTACAACCGTTCTGCTCGCTTTACTGTGGCAAGTCCCTCCTTGAATACTACCTTGAACGTTCATCAGCCTTGATGTGACGCTGATTCGCATTGCCGATTGCGTAACGAACCAAGCCACTCCATCTTTCCCGGGGTGCTGTACTGGCTGTGCCGCAAGCTACTTTGAATGGAGTATGCCGCCATTGCTTGCTTACTAGTTTATCGCTTTGCTTGATGGCACCATGCTCAAACGACAACAGTATACCCTAAAATCAAACTAGAATCTTGGCTTCGTCCTGTTCCCAATGACTCCTATTGGCCGTCACTTATTGCGAATGTGTCTTGCGTGAGTGCAGTGATCCTTGTCTCATGCGACGAGCATGGCTTTTACATCTGGTCACTCTTGAGCCGATAGAACACCTCCCGCTTGGGGTTGATACTACTTTGCGATCGATGATACAGGCTTCCTGTTTGCGATGTTTCAGCGATAGTTTCTTTCGGCCGCTGTTCAGCTGTCGTCATCCTTCGCAATGCGTGCTATAAACGTAAGCCACGTTCTCCGTGTTGCTTCTGGGGTCCCTCGGCCTACTCTTCGATTGGAAGCTCACGCAGTAACTGTCCGATAGCGGATCACGGACTGTTCTATACCTCGGCTCCGAAACAGAATTTCGGACTCAATATTATACTCCCGCTACAACGTGTTTACGAATTGGCATGCGCCCCCAAAGCGCAACTGTGCAATCTGGCGCACACATAAAACCACCTTCCTCTAACTATCACGAGGTACAAAAGATACAAGCAAGTGACAAGGCTATATGCTCCCCAACGCAACCCACAAACATTGTTGACAGAAGTTCTTCGGAGGTCATGGCTAGGTTAGTTTCAATACCCTTAGATGAAACTGCATGTTTGCATAAAGAAGTTGAATCACTTTATTGATTTCAGCTATCATCGCTTAGTGTGACCATCACACCAGACTTACACCAAAGCCTTTGTAGCTGAAGGTGTTGCGTCTTCTGCGCGAGAAAGCTAATCAATACGACGGGAATCGTCCCACATTCAGTTTGGATGCACGCATCACATACAGCACTTCTAGTAAGGCTTGATGTTCCGAACAAGCGTTGATGATGATATCAATCATCTTTGTGCGGTAATATTCATTTGAAGAGCCAAGATCCCGCCTGAACAAAAACACCGAGGGGCTCGCAAAACCAGGCAGCACCTTGCCTTAAGGATCCATCGGGGAGAGAGTACCTGGTAAATATCATCTGAAGCACTAGATTGCCCATTGCATTGTCAACATATACTACCTACTGGAACCTCCCTTGTGCTAATCAGAATACGGATATTTTAGCCAATATATGCTGCTTGGCGTACTCACTCTCAACTCCCAACCCTTATCCAGCTGCTTGTTGCTTCGAGCCAAAAAAAAGTACCTGTATGAGAACTCCGCTGTCCTAGCTCTAGAGCATCAGATTTATGGCGGGGGTAGCTTGCGCTATCATGACAGTGGACTAAGCAGCCAGTTTAATCACGGTATGAACCACACGGAACCTAGCGGCTGAATTTTTACATATAAATGCCTGCGACTATATTTAGCCAGTATAGAGTGTTTTTTGTGAATGCAGGTAAAAATCAAATGTAAGGAAAACTCAATTGTGCTGAGTGAATAAGACAGAATCCCTCAGAGAGGGGTCAGGCCATGTATCTGGACGTCGATCCCATCGGACATTTCAACGCTATATTCAGTAGACATCATGAGTAATTTGTTCGTTTCCTATACTATATCTGAGCTAGAGAATTATCTCAGCCTGGTCTGGACTATTCAGTCAAACTACATGTTATAGCTACTGGATTGATGCTATAATCTAGCATCACCCTATCAAACTGTCACGTGCCTTTTAGTAAGTCATTTGACGGGACCCCATGATGTATCCTAGGTTTTCAATCGACCACAACCTGAATCATGGGTAAACGAAAAAACGAAGATGGAAGAGACGAAAGCGACGAAGAAGAGATGAAGGTATAATATAGGCTCTGCGCCTACCTGTTTCGATTAACTTATCATCTGGATAGGAACTGGTTGATGTCGACTTTGAATTCTTTGATCCTGCCCAAATCGACTATCTAGCAATCAAACGCCTCCTAAATCAGTTATTCTGCTGGGACTCCTCCATATTCGAGATTGAAAAACTCACCGAATTGATATTGTCCCAACCCTTACTGGGCTCAACGGTCAAAACTGACGGGATCGAATCGGATCCCTATGCGCTCTTGAGCGTCATCAACATCAATGTCCACAGAGTAAATCTTCTCCTACACCTCGTGGGTGTCCCCTCTAAAGTACCTTGCAGGAACATCCTTCCGTGAAATCGATTGTTTCATATCTTTTGGAGAAGGTTTCAGAAAATCCCGCTGCTACATCCACTCTTGGGCCTCTTCTTTCTCCCCAGGCGCTGCTTTCCTCGGACCACCACACGGGACTCATAATCAGCGAGAGATTAATCAACATGCCACCTCAAATTATGCCGCCCATGTACAAAATGCTCGCAGATGAGATCCAGTGGGCTGTTGAGGAGGTATAGTTTTGTTTTATTGGAAAGAACGCTATGAACCATGATTTGACCTTGACACTTAGTAGAACGAACCTTACAACTTTGAAAATTTTATCATCATATCACGCTGCTTCCGATTTAGCGACGAAGAAGAGAACACCAGTACAGGACAATCCACGAAAAAGCAGAAGCGCAAGGGGGGAACTTTGCGCTCGTATCATGCAGAAGATGGATGCATTGAACAGGTAAGCCAGAAAATAATAGATCAGACTTGACACTCATTATTCTCAGGTGGGTTCGGCACAAGCCAACTACGAATATACGCATCGACCGCCCCGAGAGCCAGATTCATTTGGAGTAGATCTCGCAGCGCGTGCGACTGTCTTCCCTCGGTCAAGGCTTCATGACCTAGTTTCACTAATGCAAGACACATTCCCACCACGGAGAGCATAAATTCTATAAAATGCCATATTGCGTCTTAATTTCGGTATGCGTAACTTTCAAGTGTAGCTTCATGTGTATACGCAAAGATGTTGTCGATGTGTCTAGGCCTGTCACTGACCTATACTCTGGAGCACCTAATGCAAAGTAAGAAGTTCAGCGCAAGCCCAACGGTCTGTATATCTACACATCCGATCGGCGGGCATGGTCACCCAAAGAGCATACCTAGATTGAAGCTCCTTTGAACTACGAGCGCCGTGAACATCATCGATAGAAGGACAGGCTTACCTGTCCATGGCGGTTGCACCACGTGTTCAAACCTAAGTCATACTTGAGAGTGTCCTATTGGCTGCTTTATATGCGAGTGTGGAATCTCCTGTCCATTACGTGTTTCAGACCATGCTGTCCGTGACTGCCCGCTGCACGACACCGTTCCCGTCTAAGGTTGCATAAGATGTGTAATCTAGATAATCTGCTCGATGTTAATAATGTCCGATATTGATTTTTATTTTATTTGCTTTCCTGTCTACCTCACCCCCTCTCCCCCAATATATGACATCCCTGCACGAGGCGCTCATGGAGGGGGGGGGGTCTCTTTTAGTCAGTCTCGCCTTTGTGTGGTAGATGTTTTCTTCACTCTTGCTCCAGCCCTTTTGGTT
>JAYRCO010000503.1:0-23819 GCA_037042815.1 Ceratobasidium papillatum
CCTTTGACACATCAATTCCCAACTCAGCCTTGCCTTCCCTTACTACCCATCGCAATGCGTCCCAAGCATCGTCGACAGAGGCAGGATACGGATGCTCAGGTGCTAGCCTGTAATCCACCGAGACGACCACGCATTTTGCCTCTGTATTTAGCTATTAGATTTGAATGCCGCAAAGTGTCCAAAATTCAGCTCACTCGCCTACACATGCTCTCGAGAAAAACGAGATCCCACCCTCAACGGTCCCAAATACCCACCCTCCACCATGAAAATGCACGAATACAGGCCATCCGTCCTTCGGTTTCTCTCCTTCGGGAGTCAACACAAGTACCGAGAATCGACCGTCACACAACTCGATCTTGCGCGTCAACCCAACCGACACAGCGGGCGTCTGGCCGAGATCAACGGGAAAGCCCGATGCTTGGCGAAAGGCAGGCGACCAAGGTAATGCGTTAAAAGGAGTGTGATAGGATGCCGGTTGAGACGTGATAAACGCACGGTAGCCGGGGGTCAAGCGGTCGAGCAGGGATTGGGGAAGTGACATTGTACCGGTCATTTCTACAGCAGTACGATGGAAGTCGGATATTTAGGTAGCTCGCCCCTTGAGCCGTCTTTATACGCCTCGATAAATCGAGTTTCAAATCAACCGAACACAACGGATAGATGGGACATGACCTCCGGATATCCAATGTGCGGGCCGGTAGTAACACTGCGAACAATTACGTTGAAGATCGAGACTAACTGCCAGGTAACAAAAGATGATAAAGATGAATACGTAGTAGCCTCAATCCTAAATGATTTAATACGATGTGCATAATCAAGAACAGTTAGAGCTCATGTCAAGACCAGATTTGAGCGTTGTCGAACAACGGTCGAGGTCCAGTTTTGGACAAAACTGGTCACATGACCTCCAGAAAGTCGAGGTCGCACAACGCTCCCACCTAGTTCCTCATCTAAAACCATTAGTGTGACACATCCCGCAACCCGGCAATCTTATACTAGTTTAATGGAGTCTTCTTAAAATGACGGAAAGCCGCATGACCAATTCTCAGTGAGGCAGTTGAGGCCTCTATTTAGATCAAACTGTCGAACATTTAACCAAGAGGAAATATGTTTTATAGTCTAATCTGGGCAGCTCAGTTCATCAATCTTGTGAACGTCGCTTATCCATTTCTTAAAGATTTTATAGAATTGATAGTTGGGGTAAGCGGAGCTTGATCGAGGCGCCGAATCGACCAGCCAGATCACATGACAATAACTTTTTCGATCTTTTTCGATCTCTCTTCTCACCTGCAATCATTTGACCGCATATACAACTATTTCCTCCTATAATACTATACTAGGAACACTACTACTCATGAGCTTACTCGATCAATGGAAAGTTGCCCAGTCTACACTTGCCAACGCGGCCAATAATTTTCATAATCTCTGCATCGCACTCCAAGCAGACATCAACCAGCCCGGCACGACATCAAATGGTACCGACCCAGCCCAACCTATTCTAGCCGAACTTGGTCGACTTTTGCCCGAGATAGAATCGAGCAGGCGGTGTATGCATTCTGCTAGCCTTCTGGTAAAGCGGATGCGCAACGCCTCCACCATTCTGATACCAATCAATAGACTTCCAACGGAGATACTGTCCGAAATTCTGGCTATTTCTGTTCGATCCTCACCTTGTAGTATTCTACTTGATCCGGAAGAAGATACGATATGTTCGAAACTGCAACTCGTTTGCACCCTATGGCGTCGCGTTGTGCTATAGACCCCACACATCTGGTCTCACGTGGATGTCCTTGACACTTACATTGAACATAACTCGGTCGTACTTGCTCCTTATGCTATCACACACCTAAAGCGGGCTTATGGGAATCCAATCACCTTGCACTTTAGTTACCATCCTGGTTCTGAGGATTATAGAGTGCTTGCCCCAAATATGGTGCGATATATGAATAATGTCACTTCCCTTGTGTTCCACAAAGATCTTCTGTCACGTTTTGTTTTGTCTATTCTGAAGGCGTGTGACAACAGCAACACACTGCATTGTACAGATAAACTAGTTCATAGTGACTATGACCCTCCATATCTTGCCTCGCGGGGCAGCGCGTTCTATGGTCTGCTTCATCTGCAGATAGGAGGGATAGATCATCACTATACAGAATCAAGCGAATTTCTGGAGGGCTTTCTTGCAGTGTTATCTTGTAATCCTTTCCTTCGCACCATTCGTTTTAACAAGCCGCCATACCGAAAAGAAGCCCCACTCAACCATCTGCCTCAGGTGTCATTACCGCACTTGGAGCTTTTACACATACACCACGAGACCGCCTGGGAAGAATATGAGGCGGACCTTTTGATTCTGTCAAAACTTAGCCCAGGAATGTCCAAGTTGGATTTACGAATTGACTTGCCGGGCACCACGGACGGTATAGCAGTTTTCGAATCCTTCATGCGTCGATCAAACGTTGTATCACTCAGTCTTGCGCTATTGTCCCGAAATAGGGATTCCCTGAAACCCTGTCTTTCTTTTGCGTCCAATGCTCACATGTTGGTTCTGAATATCACTTCTTTCAACACAAAAGACGATATTTCGCACATCAGCTCTGCACTCCTCACCGGTGATATACCTTTTTTTTTTTTTAAATCGTGTATTTAATGTCGTGTTAAGGCATAGCCTTATGTTTCGACAGCGAAGAAAATAAACAGAGGGAGGGGAGACACAGCTGAGACAAAAGGAGGAAAGCGCAAACTTATCGCAGGGCGACTGTACAGACGGAAGCGGTAAGCGCTATTACAAAAGGACTACCTACACACTATACTGCGAGAGGTGATATACCTGATGTTCAACATGCGCCTAAACCCGGTCTAGGCTGGCCCTGTTCAGCCCGGCTGCCTCACCTCAAAACACTGGTTCTGTGGTCGAATTCCCCTAATCACGTTGCAGGTGGAAAGGCAATGTTGCAGTTGTTACCAGTGATATGGGCATATCCACTGAATTTGCTGGCGTTTGCGCGGCCTTGGGGGTTTGATTACTCTCCTTTTAGCCGTGATGAGTTGGAATGGGTTGAAGCGCGCGTTGAGGTCGAGCACATGGCCAAGGACTGGGAGGATTTTGATAGTGGAGACCCATATTGGAATGATTTCATGTACAGACTATATACGACTTGACTGTACATCAACTGAAATCTGATACTCCCGCCTTTATTGCCCCTTATGGTAACTTGGCAAAATGGTTGAATATAGAACATGCTAAATTGGCACGACAACACTTGGAGTACGCTCGAGAAGCTGTGCAACGCTCAAGGAAATTAACGTGCACCCATTCATTGTGGTTATGGTCCTAAAATGCAGATTCCTGAGATATAATCATTTAGGAGCAACTCATAGCTAGTCTGAGACAAAATGCGCTAACAGCGACTATTAGCTCGAGTGTTCGAAAACCATGCATTCAAATGCCTCATTATGCAAGCCAAAACACCAAGATACGCCATCCCACCAATATGTAGAAATGATATTTAGGCTGACATCGCAATCGTTGATTAGGCAAATCCAAACCAGCTCGAAAACGAGCAGGTTTCGAGGTGTGATGATTCATGCAACGTGTATGACATCCAAGCCAGGCTAGTCTAATGAGCGAGAAGATTTTTGCATAGATGTTGGGGAAATACTGGCCCACATCAAATGGAATAAGACCTGGCCACTCACGTTACAGAATAGCTCGGCATCGTACGAGTATAGCAGAATGGGTTGGGACTGGCGATCGAAGGTGTTGTGTGTCATGAAATCGAATACATACGCCAAGGCGACATTCTTGATCGCGAGATTACCACCTAAAGTTCCATGAGCCTAGTGGGGGCGGGAGGTTGAACGTGGGCGGAAATATAGGAAGATTGCGAGGACTACCGATGGAGGTTGGTGTTCGTTCTCGATCTGCAGATTTGATCCTCCCAGCTATAAGCTTCACTTCCACTTCCTGGCATCGATCGTTTGCGATGACCGGACATATATGAAATCGACTCGATAGCTTAAATGGGGTATATAAACCAAATATTGCAACATCATAGAAATCACGTAAACCTCGCAATAAAGATACTCTAGCGAGAGCCTCTATCCATAGCTTTGCTGATTAATCGACTGATACTAGTATTCATGAGATTTGAGTATCTTGCCAAATGCACGATTAGACATCAAGAGGTATGTTGGTAATAGCCCTTAGTAACATTCGGCATACCGCTCGTTGAGCAGAGTTAGCCCGTTGGGGTTATTCCTTTGTAAAAGCAACTTTGAGAGCTGCAATTCTGTCATCCCGGACCATGCGTGCCACCCCACACACCTAGTGGTTGAACATCAATACCTGGTCCATGAACCATTGTAATCCGACTTACCCGATCAGAAGATGCACTCAAATGCGTCAAACCTATGCAACGTCATCAGCCAATGCCAATAACACATTATCTAGCTGGAGAATAGGGAACATACCCATGTACTTTTTCACCGTCACGTCTACTCCAAACCGTCTCATCTTCTCTGCGTACATCTCTCCCTCGCTGCGTAAGATATCCAGTTCCATCATGCTCACCAGCGCCGGGGCCATCCGTTCATATGCTTTAGGATCATCCTGCAGAAGCGGCGAGACATCTGGCCGAGTTCGGTCCGCGTGGTTCGGAACGTATCGATCGAGGAACCAAAAAATATCGGCCACGCTTAGATCAAAGATACACTCGTGCTCCCGCATTGATGGCGTCCATCCCGAGGGATCAGTTGGCGAGCAAGATGAATTGATACATGGCATAGTGAGGATTTGGAGGACGAGTGGAATTCCAGTCAGAGATGCACGTTGGGCAAGGATGGCGGCAAGGTTTCCGCCACTATAATGTATAAAGTGGATTAGGTGCAGTAATACAGACATTTTAGGAGAGTACTTGCGATGAGACACCGCTTATAGCGACTTTCGAGGTATCAACCCCTAACTCTTCCTTTCCTTTCCCTATCACCCAACCCAAAGCGTCCCAAGTATCGTTGACAGCGGCAGGATACGGATGCTCAGGTGCTAGCCTATAATCTACCGAAATAACTACACATTTTGCCTCTATATTGACCCGTAAGATCCTAATGCTCTGGACAAGGAGCATAGACCACTCACCGACGCACGCTCTAGAAAAGAAGGACATGCCACCTTGGACGTTACCGAACACCCATCCCCCGCCATGCACGTGAACCAACACGGGCCATCCCTCCTTCGGTTTCTCTCCTTCGGGAGTCAACACAAGTACCGAGAACCGACCGTCACACAACTCAATCTTGCGCGTCGACCCAACCGGTACAGCGGGTGCTTGGCCGAGATCAATAGGGGGGCCAGACGCTTGACGCAAGGCAGGTGACCAAGTCAATGTATGAGGCTGCGTGTGAAAGGATTTTGGTTGGGATTCGATAAATGCACGATATTCGAGGGTCAGGCGATTAAGCAAGGCTTGAGGGAGTGGCATGGCATCGGCCATTTCTACAGCAATGCGGCGAGCGTCAGATGTTTGGGTAGTAGCTCGCCTTCAGGCCGTCTTTATAATAGGTCTAAATAAGACTAGTTGGCAACTTGCCGAATGCGCCAGGAAGCTTCGATGTGGCTTCCGGATGCTCCAAACAATTACGTGAAATATTGCGCATAAAGTCAAGACGTCTCGTCAGAATATTGAAGAAATAACGCAGCGCGCAGGGTTTTCATCGCCAGGTAACGTATTATAGTAGACGCAATCTAAGTAAGTAGAGTCTTGGAACTGGCGGAACTCGAGGATGGGGTTCAATTAAGGAAGCAACAAGTCACATGATATTGGAAACATCGAGTCTGTCAAACACCACCAGCTACGTTTCCTCGTCTACAGCCGCCGTATAATATCCCTTTCCACTTGCTAGATCTGCCAGCCCATTGATATCTCATAAAACCTTCAAACAAGACACCATTCCTTACAATGAAATTATTCGACGAATGGAAAGCTGCACAGGCAAGGCTCAGCGACGCTATTGACGCATTCGGCGACATGTGCATTGCACTCGAGGTAGAGATCAGCCGACCGGGAGCCAAAATTGGCGGTGTCGAACTGTTGGAGCACACTCTCTCTGAGATCAACACGTTTCTGCCCAGTTTTGAATCAATGAGCCGACGTCTATGCTCTGCGGGCGTTTTGATGAGTCAGGTTCGCAACATCTCCACCAATCTGGTGCCAATTCACAAGCTTCCATCGGAGATATTCTCTCAAATACTAGTCCATACCGTTGTAACTTCACCTTGCTCAATACTTCTCAGTCCTGGAGAAGCAAGTATGTTACTCAACCTGCAGCTAGTCTGTACCCGATGGCGTGGAGTGATGATGAACACTGCACAAGTTTGGTCCCATGTCGATATCCCTGATCACCCCCTCAGCGGAGAAAAACAACTCACGGTTGCTGAGAATACATCTACACATCTAAGCCGAGCAGCCGGGTCTCCCCTCTGTCTACACTTTGATCGTCTATCTCGTGTCGATTATGATGACCAAATGACCCGAGTTCTGGAACATCACTTCCTGAAGGCCACTTCTTTTGTAATTTATCAAGAAAGCGAGATGAGTATCATCGAGTCCCTTTTCGACATGTATGCGTGCAATGGCAAACTACGGTCGGAAGGTGATCCGATGCTTGAAGAATACGGGTACTCGTTTCGTCCTCTGCAACAAAGCGCCTTCTACGGGTTACTTCACTTGCAGATTGGCCGAGTTTGCAATTATCTTGATTCCTATGACTGGGAATTTCTGGAACACCTGCTCGTGGTGCTGTCCTGTAACCCATCACTCTACACTCTATGCCTGGATAGCTTGCCACTATCCACAATCGACAAATTTGACTCTCTAGCCCGAGTTTCGCTACCGCGACTGGAGCTATTGCACATGCCTCACCAAACCAACTTTGCTATCTTGTTGAAAATCGACCCGGGACCCGCCAACTTAGATCTTCGAATAGCTTTACCAAAGGCTCAAGACGAACTAGTAGCTCTCAAATTATTCATGCAACGTTCAAACGTTGTGTCGCTCAGCCTTTCTATGCCACAATCAACTAGAGAGCTGAATTTCCTAAATTCCTGCTTATCTCTTGCAAATAACGTGCGTGTGCTAGTCATAGATATCGAAGACTTTGTACACACGGTCCACCTCTCTTCCATCGTTTCTGCACTCCTCACTGGCAACGTACCCACATTGAAGCATACACCAACTCACGATCCAGACTGGTCCTGTTCGGCCCTACTTCCTAATATAAAAACACTGGTTATATCATCGAAAGAATTCCCTGAAGGAAAGAAAATGCTTCAGCTGCTGCCTATTGTGTGGGCTTACTCATTGGGTCAACTCGTATTGGTAAGACCTGGAGGGTTTGAATATTACACACCGTTTGAGGCCGGTGTGTTGGAATGGATAAAAACACGCGTCGAGTGCAAGTTCATAGACAAGGACGAGGAATTTGGTAGCGGAGAACCACGCTGGAACAGCTTCATGTACCAATTATATACGAGTTGACTTCCTGTAACACTGGCCTCGTAATATAAGACGCAATCTGTTCACATATGCTCGGATAATGTGATACGAGCTGGACCCAATTGGAAAAGTACCACCCCGAGATCGGTTGTGCGAGCATAGCTGGTTTATAAAGTTTGGAGCCAACTGATCCTACTACTCACGAGCGCTGCACAGTCTCACTCTTCTTGGGCTCCGAATCTCAATAGACGGGCACCGCACATGATTCACATTTTCAAGCTTTTCACGATAGCTTTCTAAAGTTTTCTCCTCTTTCACCTCTTGTGGGCGGACGGGAATGCAACATGACCTTTGTATAAGCAATTTGGTACCATTAGTGAGGGCATATCATTACTATCATCCCTAGCAATTACGTAGAGTGCTGAAGGGATGAGTTTTTTTTGCATGCAGCCCCAACGGCTATCGCAAGCCCAGCCCTCAGCCGTTCAATGCATAGGGGTAAAGTCACATGATCTCCCCCGGACGCCATACATTCACAAATAAGGGGCACAGGAAATAATCGGATATTTCTCGTTCGTGTAGCGCTTGTGAATTCAAGCGTGAGCTAGGGCTAATTCCAAAACCTTTCAACCCATGGTTTGTCCTAAACACATCATCGCGCACGATTTCACCAGGGACCAACCCGAAATCCTAAATTGCACTCCACTCAAACTTGTTACTACTAAAACAAAACAACAACCAATATAAACGACAGCGACCAAAAGAAAGAAGGGAATAAATTGCAAGAAAAAAAAAGAGAATATCCCAAAAGACGAAATACGTTCGGTTCGCGTTATGTTCATAAGAAAAAGATGGACGTTTCATGGACACCTGTACCACAAGACATCGATCCTGCTCTATCGTTTCTTCCCCCTCGCTCCAACCCCGCTCCTTGAAGCTCTAGGTGTCCCAGGCGCCTTTCGCGGTGTAGGAGCACTCATCACGGGTGTGACTTTCTGTATCCCGGTCCCAGTTCCTCCTCCTGCCCGTTTCTCTCTTCCTCCTTCTCCGATGCCTTTGACGGAAATAGCCCTAAGCATGTCCTCCGCTCGAACCTCCCCATCCGGTCCAACGCCCAGCATTCGCCCGGTTTCGTCTCGTGGTGCAAGGGCCGACTGAGGCTGGGTTCGTAGTCGGAGCTTTTGAGCGAGTGAAGAAAAGACGGTGTCGAGGTAGACTGATCCCTGGGACGTGAACTGGGTCGCGCGGTAGGTTGATTCGTATGCGCTGTCCAACTGATAAACGAAATAATCAGCAAACATAAAAATAACGGATGTAGAGAAATCGTACCATGGGCTCTAATGACCGCATCTGTCCAACAACCTCACGCTCCTCATCACTCATCCACTCTTCCCCATCCTGCTCTTCCCTCTTCAAAATCTTCCTAACCAACTCTCCTTCCTTCCTCCACCCCTCATCCAACTCCACCTCTCCTGACCCACTCGCATCGCCCCTTGAAGCAAGCGCAGCAACAACCGACGCCTGCTGCGAATTGTACCCCGCAATCAACTCGCTCCACGCACTATCCTCCGCCTGGCACTGTTGGTTGTACGCCTCTAACCTCGATATCGCCTGTGCGTTGATTGCGTTTCGAGGATTTGGCGCGAGCGGTTTGTCGTGTCTTTGTTGAGGGGGTGTTATGGCTGTGTTTACTGAACCCGAGGCGAGTTTCTTTATTGTACCACCTTGAGCGGATTTGAGGATGTCTGCGAGGTGGGGTGGGAGGGGTGGAAGGTCTGGGTCGGGTTGGTCTGATGAGCGAGAGGATGTCCAGCAGAGGATTTGGCGGAGTCGAAGGGCGTCTGGGAGGTCGGGGTCTACGTGTCGGAAGAATGTATCGGGTGGTACTGATGGATGTGGTGTTGCTGTAAATTGAAGAATATGTTAGCGTACGATTGACAAGGTGTGAAAGAATGATGCGAAGGAGAGAGGATAGGTGCAACTGCGAGTAGGAAAAAGTGTGCTAAACGCACCGAGCAAGCCGGAACTTAAACTTTGACTGGCACGCTTACCCCGCGAGCTCAGACTGCTCCTCCGTCGGGATTGGGATGCCTGTCGGATTTCTCGATTTCGTACGATTACGGGCGTGTCACTAATTGGAACAGGTTCAATTGAGTCTATGAAGAAACGTTAGCATCGGTCGAACTAGACGCTATCAATATATACACGTACCTAATGTCGCACGGCTGAGGCCTGAGCTAGATACTGACTGGTTATGTGCCGGCGGTCGCGGTTTATTCGGTTTTCGTTGGACCGGCGTTGATCCCATCGCAGATGAAGCAAAGTTGATCGCTGATATTCGACTCGAGGATGGGGGGTTCTGTCGTGGCCCATCCGATTAAAATTTCATTTTCTCAAAATACTAATAGACTCACCCCTGCCCGTCGTTGGTTGTCCCGTTCACGCGCGTCCAGTTCAGATCGTTGCCCAGCCATCCATCGTTCATTTTCCAAAACTTCCGCATCATCCTCCAGCACCGGTCTGATCTGTCTCGTATCCGGAAGACCTATCCCAATACCCGGCGCTCGAGCTTTTCCCTTTCCTTTGACTAAGTGTTGAGGTTGTCGAGAGACGGACCCTGTTCGACTAGGAGCGGGCGCTCGGACGGGTGTAGGGTCGACGTCGCCCCTGGCTCGGGCGGCGGCGACGGCAGGTACAGGGGGAGAAGGAGGGGGAGTTCGTCGTGTGTGTGGTCGTCTGGATGGTTCACCGTCTGATGTAGGGGGGGTGTGGGAAGTTCGGGGGTGTTGGGCAAGTGCAGAGGTTGGGCGTGTGGCAGAGGCGGAAGCAGAGGGGGCTGAGGAGTGGCCCAGTGCCGACGAGGAGCGTATTAACCCGGGGCCTTGACTGATGATGAGACCTGTTGTTGGCTTTCGTTTCGTTGTCTACAACCAAAACAGATATGTGAGCGACAGTGACGAGATAAGATAGTGCAGTGCCCACCTTCTTCTTGGTGACGGGAAGCCCCTCGTCGTCCGCCTTGCGCTTCGAGCCAGAGGCAGAGGTAGTGCGCGGCAAGACACCATTGGTATTCGCGCTCATCGTCTTGAGGACTTTATTAATCGGAATAGACCCGCGCAGTTCGAGCTCGAGCGATCCACCAGACAGCCGAGTCGACCGCTGCAGCATCCACCACACTAATCTAAATAAACGTTGCAAACGGCTGCTACGACGAGCAAGACGTAATATCCAATCCCGACGGGGTGTCGGGCGACAGGCGCGCTGGGTTCCGGGGGCACGTAGATGGGATATGGATGGCGAAATCAACAAACCCCTCCCATCTTCCCCTCCTGTCAGCATTTCCAATTTCCACACTTCACAACAAACATTGTCACGTGTCGGAGTGGGTGTGTCACGTGCAACGGGCGTGTCATGTGACATACTCCCAGCAAGCTCGCAATCGACCTCTTCCTCGGCGTCACCAGCACACCACTCTACCGAAAGCCGAAATGGAGAGATGTATAAATGGAGGAGGCTTTATCGAGTAATGTTCGCGAACGAAGATCATGGCTCCCCCTGTTGCGACTGAATCCGAGGCTCCGCGCGCTGTTGAAGGACTGAAGCAGGCGGAGAAGATATATAACCCGTTCTATTCGCCTGGAGCGCACGATAATGGTGATAAGGCCTATAAATACGCTGGCTATAAGGTATATCCAGACAGTTGATTTATGAAATCTATCTAATACGAGCGCGCCGACAGCCCACATTCCCCAAGCTCAACTGGCCGCCTCTCCAAGAACAAAAGATCGTCGATCGCGCTTTAAGCGCAGACCCAGCAAAGCCGAACTTGCTCAAGGATGGAGTGAAAGTCCGAAATATTACTCCCGCCGTTGGGAGTGAGATCTCCGGCTTGGACTTGCGTCAACTTACGGATGCTCAAAAGGACGAACTGTGAGTCCCTGTTTATACTACATGAAATAGGTTTCTGATAGTCTGTGTAGTGCCTTGCTCGTCGCCGAGCGCGGTGTAGTCTGTGAGCCTCTTTTGAATCTCAATGTCATTCAATCTAACCATTCGCTAGTCCTCCGCAAACAAGAAGTCTCGATCCACGAACTCCTCGACATCGGCCGATACTACGGTCCCTTGCACAAACATCCCTCGACCGGCGTGCCAAAAGAACCAGGTCTAGAGGAAGTGCACGGTACGTCATCTCTTATCATCCGAACCTTAATTTGACTCATTAGGAAACTAAATCTTCGTAGTGGTGTACGCCGATCACACGCGTCGTCCGGATAACACTGCGTTTTCCAAGTTTGAGCTTTGGCATTCGGATGTCACGTACGAGGTCAGTCGAACTTGTTATCTCCATTATTTCAGTTCTCATGTAGACGTTGTGAATAGATTCAACCCCCCTCGACGACACTCTTCAAACTATACGTCTCTCCCGAGGAAGGCGGCGACACACTCTGGAGCTCCGGGTACGCATCACTTTCCCAAATCATCTTCTCACATCACACTAACCACATACCACAGATACGCACTCTACTCATCCCTCTCTCAATACCTCCAAACCTATCTCGAACAACTCTCAGCAGTCCACAGCGGAGTAAACCAAGCAGAAGGTTCACGCGCAGCAGGGATCCACGTACGCCGTGAACCCGTCGAGACTGTTCATCCGCTCGTTCGAGTTCATCCTGCGACTGGGTTGAAATCTGTGTTCGTCAATGCAGGTTTGTCTTATTCCCTCCTTTCTGGTTTGTCGAGAGGATCGCTGACGCATATATATAGGCTTCACTCGCCGCATCGTCGGTGTGCCCAAAGCCGAGTCGGATGTGATTTTGAAGTTCCTCTTCCGTCAGATTGCCGAGAATCCGGACTTTCAAGTCAGATGGCATTGGGAAACGGATGATGTTTGTCTGTTCGATAACAGGGTGCGTCCCTTATTCTCTTATCACCACTCAATATTTCTGACGTTGCATATACGACTATAGATCGTAACTCATGCAGCGACATTCGACTTTTTCCCCGCTTGTCGACATGCTTTGCGCGTTACACCTCAGGGCGAGCGGCCGCTCTCCGTTGCGGCGTATGAATCTCAGACGGGGAAGAAGGCGTTGGATAGGCAGAAGGAGATATTCAAGGCATTGGGTGTAGATGGGAGTAGTACGGAGGGCGTGGTTAGGGGGTATGCAGACTAGTGCAAATTTCATTGATGAATCAGTATGCGTTAAATCCCATAGCTCTGACTGCTTGAGAAAATGAAAAAATCTGCTCAAGCTTGTACTATCATTTTAGAACCTTCCGGTCCATCATGCAAGGGCAGGGGACGCGTGGCGTCTACAAAAATATTTATCATCTGATCAGGCTTGTTCGCACACCACGTCTCTACCACTCTGGGTCAATAAAGGAGAAATTTCAATCAGTCTTTTTTGTCTACATTCCCCCGAAAGACCAGCTACGCATCTGTTCGCTACGTCTATTCTTAGCCTAATTAAACTCAAAGGAACCGACATACATGGCCACGTCCTGAAGGGTTTCAGTCATCGACTCTTCGGCACCACCTGTTCCCAGCGTCAAGAATTCGTTCGCGAGCGACTCGGCGCTTGGTCGGTCGGCAGGATGCATCATCCAACATCTTTGTATCATTTCCCATAACTGCGCTAAAACTGCATTCTGGTAGAAACCTGGGTTGCAGGCGTCTGTCGCCTCCCGGGTGGCAGGTAGCGTTCCTGTACTCAGGCTATGTATCGCGCGTAATTCCCTCCCCTCGTATGGCATTAGGCCGAACTGAACCTGAAATGAGACAATAAGAATTTTGTTTAATCAAACGGTTTAACATCTACTTGCTTCAAGTGCTAAACACCCAAAAGCCCATACGTCTGACCCTTTCGTACAAAAACTGCCACGTAGAAGTTCCGGGCTGCAATAAATTGTAGTGCCGCTCGGCCCCTCCATGTCCCGTGTGCAACGGCAATCGAAGCGAGATGATCCAAAATCAGATATCTTAGCCACACCTAGATCGTCAACTAAGACATTATGCTAATACGCTCGCATTAACACGATTAGTGTTATAAGATTATATCGATTCATACCGCCTTCATATCCCCATGAATGATTGACTCGCTGTGCATATAGGATAGTCCTAAAATGACGTCATCCAACTAGTTCACACATTATTGCATTTTCTAAAGCGACACAAGATTCAACTAATGGACTTACTAGCTCAAACCGCTGGGCAGGAAGTTTTGATTGAACAAACTAGTGAATTATAGTCTGATGGGTTTCAAGGGTTGTTACTTTAGCTATGCAATTTACCTTGGCGAGGTCTTGGTTTCCATAGTAATTACAGATTGATAAAGGAGGGATATAACGCTGGGGCGAGAGGTTGAAGTACTCGGGTGATCCAATCACACCCAGAATGGGTGCCACATTGGGGTGACCGTCGGGACGGTGATTGAGATGCAATATTCTCCAAATATTCAATTCATTTTCTATTCGCTCTTCCATGAGGGGGTCTGGCTAAGTGGAAAAATGAGAAACACTCTGCGGTTGGTCACATATCTCACCCCGAGCATCTCCCTGCGCCGAAAACACTTCACGGCGATCTAGTGTACCGAGTGGATTTGGTTACGGCGCCCGCCAGCTACTAAGGCTAAACTGACCATTCTGGTAATAGGAGTAACGTTTAGCTCTGCGCTATAGAAGTGTTTCAGCTTTTGCACAATTATCAATGGAAGTCCAGATATATGTACCTATATATATCAGCACACGCTCCTCCATTACGCCAGCGTATTGTGTCTCGATTGACCTGATCAGGCTGAAAGTCTGTATCATGAGGAGGCGCGTTGTGTCCGTTACAAGCTGGCGTAGAAGACATCCTGCTGTGTGTCATGGGCAGGGGGAATTGGCGAGGAGATAAAAGGGGGCCAGGGCAATCCGATCGTCATGCAGAGGTTGTTGCTCGTGACCACACTGTTCTGGCACGTGATAACCTTCCATGATTTGTGATATACTTATATTGGGGGTCGGCAACCGCCTAGTACGTCCAGGCCGAAATGTCCAAATAATTGGCAATGCCGAGGTCAAGACATGTTTGTACGCACCACGAGCTCCACGCTCATCTCCTCCTTTTGCAGCTTTTTTGCATAGACTTAAATACATTGTAAATTAGGGACAAGAGAATCTTCTGAACCAAATCTCTATACCCGTCCTAAATCGTTTATTCTGACTAGAAAACACACAATCCAAGCCTGCAAAAAATATTTTGCTCAGAACGATCCCTTCTAGAAGATTGTACGGGTACAATGGTGGGGTGCTTAGGTGCTAGAATGAGCTGATGTGGAGGTACTATCGTACGCAAAATTACTAGTCCTTTCCGCTTATATAAGCAAATTCGCACCAGCAATCTCCGCCACGAGAGACTCTTGGGCGCTGAGCTAGCCCTCAAAGCCGCTGAAACGCCAGCCAAGCCATACAATCATGTGATGACGACTGTCCTTAAGTGCTAATATGATGTTAGGATGCTTGTCAAATGGCATTCTGAAGCCTGAACTAGTGGCCGCATATAGTGAGCTAGAAGTACAACACTGTACCGTATCTAGCCTCAGAACTCATCATACGAGGCTGTACGGCTCTTGAGAATCAGTACGCAAATAAATCAGGTGGGACTTTATCACAAAAGACGAGCACAAATGTCTACTATGGTCCTCTAAGTCCGACAAATGCACCAATCGAAAGCTGTTCTACTTAGATATTTCAGCAGAAGCACTTTTCCGTAGCTCTTTAGCATATAATGTACATATTGTAATCATATATAATACGATATAATACGTGGCTCTCAAACTGCGACCTGCGCGCAGTGGTCAAGGTGTCGGCTATGGATGTTTGTGTTTGTCTAGTCACGTGATCTGGACAGGTTTCTCCTATGAGCTGCCGACCCCCACTTATATGTTTCCAACCACGCCCACGAGTATGAATTCAGCCACCCTTCAGCTCTCCTCGGAGGATTGTGACAAATTCTTGCATGCTTTCAATCAAAGTGGCCCTATCAACGGTTTGCTTAGTGGTAAGACCTGGCTGCATTTCAAAATTTTCATATTCACTTTCAATCCAGGCAATAAAGCTCGTAGTTGTTTTCTCAAATCCAACTTGTCTAACGACACACTTCATGAGATATGGCAAATAACTCCCTTCCCATACTTGTCATATGTTAACTCTTCTGCATAGGGGTCTCGTGGACACCCACAGGCGAGATTCTCTAGACGCGACAGACTTTATCATCGGGATGTTTCTGATCCAATCAATCAAATCCGGCAGACTCCAGACTGTCCCATCATCCCTACCTGCCGGACTCTACGCACAAGCAAGTGGTGGCATATCTCGCTCTCCATCTGGATCCCACATGCCAACCCAAACAAAAAATAGTACTAGCGTGAATGCCGAGCTCTCCCCAAATTCTACTAGTTTCACCGAGGTGCTTTCTAATAAAGAAGAAATACGTCGATTACCAAATATCTTCACTGGCCCCTCCTCCAGCGGGATGAGAGTTGGATCCGCTAAGCCCCGGCCGTCAGGAAATCGTCGTATGCTATATAACGTCAACAAAACGTTGCAAAATGCGCCTATCCCTGCTAACTATAAAGCTCCTATTCAGCAACCCCTCCTTGAAGCTAATAGCTTTCAATCACCGAGCAACGGTATTGATGTCCACTACTTGGCTCGTGGATCTGTGGCGGACATTTGGATGTGCGTGGTATTGTTCTTGAACAACATTTATTAACCATACCAAATCTAGTGTTTCTTTCAATCACATCTCACCGGTGCGGCCCAACCTCATTCCTCATGTCATTAGATATACAAATAACCTTTCTAGCGCGTTCGAAAGGTCCTTCGGATAGATCAAGAACGCCTAGCGGGTGTTTTTGCCAATAACACTCAGGCCGCAACAGTGAGTCCAGTATCATTAGCTCGAATAACACTAATTTTTCGGTATCTGTCCAGCGTGATACTGATTTGTGGGAGGTTTTCGTAACCGTATGATTACTTCCTTGTTTCAAACCCTTGTTGCTTAGCATTACCCCAACACAGGAATACCGAGACAAGGTTAAATCTTGGGAATTACTTGCACACACGAATGTCGTCCAAGTTTTTGGAATTGGTGATGGACTAAACCTCGAGGTCGGTTTCTGCAAAGGGGGTAGCGTACGAGATGTGAGTGGACCATTTGGCAGTACTACTGACAGTATCTCATGTGTTGTCACAGTACCTAAAGACATCTTCTCGCACCATAGATAAAGTAAAAATGGTGAGATAGTTTGCCTACGTGGAGCTTAACCTGATAGTATGATAGGTTCGGGAGGTAATCGCTGGTGTGAAATATCTTCACAAACACAATCCGCCAATCATTCATGGTGGTCTTAATGCGGTGAGTATCGTATTACCAAGAGTTTGAAGCCTGCTGACGAGTCGTTCTAGGGAAAGCTGTTTGTTGATGACCATGGCACAACCCTGGTTGGAGAGTTTGGTCTTACCACACTTTGCTATCCCTTTGCTGCATACATCCCGTCTATTTCCTGCACAGGGCTCATCCGCTGGCTCAGTCCAGAGATGATAAATATTGGGATTAGACTGGCTACGCGTGGACTCAATGCCGAGTTTAGCCCGGTAATGGGTGGTCAAACAGCTGCCTCCGACATTTGGGCTTTGGGATGCACATTATATGAGGCACGTTTACCGTGTTGATACTGGCAGTAGTTTGCTAACGCAACAAATAAAAGATTTTCGCCGAGAAGATACCATATTCAGAGCAAAGATACGAGGCCGAGGTGATAGAGGCGATATTAGCACACAAACCTGCAGGTCGACAAGACCAAGTGCTCGAATTTGAAGGATTCCGCCTTATTTGGCCCGTGATTGAATCCTGTTGGGAGTCGTTACCAGACACTCGGCCGAGCGCCTTGGAACTTAGTGTCAAACTCGACACTTACTTGAATACTAACAAGACCGTACAAGATAACACCCCTGGCGAGTCAATTAACAAGAAGTCGGATGTGCGATCCTACGAAGAAGCGCCTTCCCTTATTGTAAGTACATATCACTGAATCAGGTGCTAGTACGCGTCATGCTCACCATTTCATACTTGCAACCATCCAAATACTCTCCGCTATCAACACTAAACTTCCATGGCTGCGTTGTTCAAAACTTGGATTAACTTGCCGGGTGTTTTCCTTGCCTAGTCGCGCAAGCAGGTAGTGATCAGCAATAACACGGTTTTTATCTTATTCGTTTATAATATGAAAGCATTTCGCTGACAATGTTAATTTCCAGCCGATCTCAGACATCATAGGAGCTCTCACAGAACACGGGTGTGAGGACTTGACAGCACAAATCAATCCGACCTCATGCAACAATCGCCCTGTGGGAAGGGGCGGATGTGGTGACGTATATCATGGTGTCTTGCTCCCTGACACTCGGGTAGCTATCAAGACACTGAGAAAGGACAATCGGCCTAGCAGAATTCACGAGGTGTGCCACTGTGTTATTGCTTCGCGGCCTTGATGTTGGCTGATATGCATACAGGATGCTGCACGAGAACTGTATACTTGGTCTAGATGTAGCCATCCCAACATCCTGCCTTTGATGGGTTTTGCAAATTTCCAAGGTCGGATACGAATGGTATCACCGTGGATGAAGAATGGTAGTCTACCTGGATACCTCGAGAGAAACCCTGGCGTTGACCGGTATAAAATGGTAGAGTCACCCATTCGCCGCCCGTTATGTTGATATTGATGTTGTTTCTGGCCAAAACAAAACAGTGCTACCAGATCTGCCAGGGCCTCGAATATCTACATAGCGTTCCAATCGTACGTGATCTGGCTCGCGTTTCGCACATCCTAAGTCACAGACTGAACTTGAGCCGCCATGCATCCAGATACACGGATGTCTGAAGGGAGTATGTACTGTCTATTGGACACAGGTTTGATATGATATTCACTTTTGTATCAGAATGACGTTCTCGTCTCGGATGAGGGTGTTCCGATGATTACCGATTTTGGCAACTCGATTTTGCAAGATGGGGATTTACGATTCGAACACAGTCAGGATGGCCTGGGGATCGCTCTACGATGGGCAGTAAGTACCTGTATCTCAGGCATATACGCAATACCTCACACGATGTTACTAGGCCCCAGAGCTTCTGGTCGACGAGGAGATAAGAGTGAGCAAAGAAACCGACATATATGCCCTTGGAGTGGTGAGCGGACTCTCTTAGAACATTGACATGGCTTGACCTCCAACCCCTCATGTAGACTATATTTGTATGACTATCTTTGCAACGATTGTACCGTCTCACTAAGAGTACCATAGGAAATTATCACTGGGGACGTTCCGTATGTAAAAAAGAGCGGTGAGCTTAGCATTTACCTAACCTTTCAGCGAATGTTGACCGTGGCGTACCTCTGCTACATCGCCGACAAAACAGATAGCTGGGTTTTGATAAACATTCTCGAGGAGATCATTCCCAATCGACCCGAAGCTCATATACCATCCACGCCGCGCGGGGACGCACTTTGGTCGCTTCTGAACAAGTGTTGGAATCGTGATCCAACGGCGCGCTCCGATGCGGGTCAAGTAGCTCAGACCGTAAGTGGATGCCGTATGATTGTGCTTGCTGTGATAATGATCAAGAGGTCACTAGATGAAGCAAATTGCCGATGGGAGGTTTGATTCTTTGGGTTCTGATAAACCTTAGTGGGCTTTATTGTACTTCGTATTCGAAAGAGATTCTTGCGAACCTGGGTGCCACTCTGTCATTTCAGCTTCAAGTTGTAAATCATGAATCAAGCGCGGCCGCCCGTTTATCATTTATTGTGCGTTTAGAGAAGCCACGAGCCATCAGCGCTGGGACGAGAATCCGGCTTCATTTACTATATTTTCAGCGTATGCGAGATGAAAATGAATCATAGACCAACTCGGCTTGATCTTAGAATAGCATCATGTAAAGGCTGAACCCTGATACGATTACGTATGCTTGGCCATCATTACCTTGCCCTAGCAAGGTTTCTACGCTTGAGAATGTGAGCATCCGAAATGCAAAAGTTTATACGTATTTTTTTCTGTTGTGGTCAACCCTCTGACTCCCACTACTGGCATAGATCCGATTGGCTGGCGCAGCCAGCCCATCCGCAATCCTCCGGCCAGTCATCGGACCGATGAATTCGGGCTGTGGTATGACTCACACCTGCAGCGCCATTCTTCATCCTAATGCATCTTTTGCATCATAGTATACATTACCTTGCCCTAGCAAGGTCTATAAGCGTCAAAATGATACCCCCCCAAAATTACAAAAATTTATATGTATTTGTGCTTGCTGTGGGGTAAGCTATGACTCGCACCCCGGCGCCAGCCGGACAAACTGGCACTGTCATTCGTCTGTTGATGCATTTATCCGATGAAACGTGACTCACACATACACAGCCACACAAACTCGCCAGTATGGAACCTTTAGGATGTACGCTCTCAAACCTTTTCCTTTCCAATGCAAAAAGATCCTCATATACGCGCATTGCATTATCCACAACATGATACGGGTTTCATTAATATGACATATACAGACATTTTGTGGCCACAATTCATGTATTATCCCTATGAACGTTCATCTTCTCCCACCATTCCCGGGTCAATGTGTTTAGCGTTTCAAGCCTCTTGTCCTCCCTTATTAGATCGATACTGACTGACTTTCTCAAGATAGCCCAATCAAAATCCCGAAGGATCCGAATGCTATCTAATCCCAAGCAGCGGGACAAAGCGACGTAAACATTAGGCTGGCTTAGCCTTCCGCCGGTCGGAGGCTCGGCGATATCAATCACAGCGCTCGTCAATGTTTGTCCTTGCACTCTGTACTCCGTGAAGGCGTACGCCGGTGCAATCAGAAATTGAAGTCGTTTGATGTTGCGCTTAATCAGCTTAATCTGCCCGTCGCTCTGGGATACCGGTATCATGATGGAATAGTTCCTTGTAGCGGGCACAATCGGTATCACTCCAGGTTCTAGACCCGCTAACGTCCTGGCCCGTGTCCTTTCCAGTTTGACCAGGATATATGCGGGTAGTTGTTTTAGTGTGACTCGGGGCTCGGTCGGACTGAACAAGGGCTCATCTGCATCGAGCTTTATGCCTACAATTACCCCTCTTGCGCCATTGGTAATGTCTATGTCAGTGTTGAGGTTCATCGTCACCATTACCTTCATTCCAATTGCAATTTGGACTCGGTAGGGTAAGCTCTTACTTGACCTCCGATTTCGACTGTCCACTGCATTCTTGAGCAAAATCCACCTCTCGTACATGGTAATTGGCTTCCTAACTCCTTGTTCCATGTATGTATCTAGAGCATTAAATGCGAGTAGCTGCTCCCCTGTGCGCCAACAATGTTCTTCGACCAACATATCATTCCATCGCACCTGCGTTGAGTTTCGTGGAGTAATCAACACGCAGTCCCTCCATTTGTCTGACGCAACATCAGTTGGTCTACAGTTTGGATGAGTTAAGGTAATTGAGTCTAGTATAGCTATATCGCTTTCTTGCACTTGACCGATCTGGAAAGCTACTCCAAGTGGCCCAAAGTAGAGACATTTTTCCGGAGTGTCCGCACAAATTTGAAAGAAGTCTAGACAAAACCCTGATACGTCGGGCCTATGCTTCCCTATCTGATCTATTTGCCTGGGATTTCAATAGAAGACTCTCACGCTATTGATTCTCTCAGGCTGATGAAGTGTAATATAAATACCTTAGCAGGCTGAAACAACACCTTGCACGACTCCTGCCTAGTTGAATCATCCAAGCACTGGGACCATCATAGAACCACTATCTACATCTTAACTCTTGAGCTATAACACTCTGCGCAATCTCCAAGACCCTATATCAAATGCTTAGCTAGACAGCTGTCACAGGTGCCACCGGCTTCTTACAATGCCGGTTTAATTCTGTTCGCGAACACTTTGATGTTCCTGACATGCTGACGCAACCAATACAATTGGAAGAACTTTCAACATGGAACACTTATACATAGGTGACCTAGCGGAACAACCACACCATAGTCTTGACTGTATTCCCCCTCTTTGCGCTATCATGATCACTGTCCGAGAACATCCTGAGCTTTCTACTGGTCAATCTGGCGCTGTGATAACCCCTGTGGGTATTGTTGTACTGGTGGTTACTATGGTTACTATGGTGCCAGTTCTTTACGGGTTGTATATGTGGATTGCACATGGCTGGCACATGGCTCGCATAGGCACCGAGTATGTTGTAGTTGAGCTTGGCTCGTTCCGCAATCTCTCTACTGGTCGATTCCACTTTTCACTCCCAGGATGGGTTGCGATCAAGCACTATGCGCACACAGGAGATTATGTGATCTGGTATCAAAACTCCAAGGTTGATCTTGTTCCGCTCCCTAGCTTTGGGCCACCACCATCTACTGTTCCACCGCCACCTCCGCCTCCACTTTTGCCTCAGTCTTTGCCCCGCGCTTTGCTTCGACCTTCATACTTCGAGACCCCAGAGGATATAGAACTGAACGAATTCCCACCCCCATTCCAACCTCCACCCACTCATCCCCCGGGCTTTAACAGACAACACCAACCAGATCTTGTAGCTCATTGGGAAGGGGGCGCTCCAGTTTTTTATGTTGCCAGTAATAGGTCCAGTTTGATGATCGACCCTGCCCTTTCCAGATCTGAAAGATCTAGTATCGAAACTCTAAAACCTGGCCATAAGACCAACGTGATTTGACAGGACTGCAGTGTGGGCTCACAACAGATATGTCTGTGGGGTGCCTCAGGTAAGTGATTTACATAACACCATCTGAGTGCGGTTGATGAATCAAAGGACATATGCTCATTGCCTATTTTGTAGTCTTATGTTGTTACAACATTGCGTTTTATTCAAGACAACTATACTACTGTCTATTTGCCTTCTGCATCTGGTTATAACTCTTTGTCCTTTCTCTATTCTTAACAGCCTGTTTATCTTGTCCCATGTGGCTGATATATCTCGTATCTGTATATTTTGTGTGTTTGCATGCTCAAAATACTTTTTACGAACACTTTAGCATACTGCTACTAAGCTACTAGATCTCCAGAACCAACATTAAACTGTGATCTAATAACCCAAATCGGGAGTATACACGTGATGTTTACTCACCTTGACCTTGTGTTTATGTAGCAATTGAAATAGGTATGCAATGAAGGGAGTATGCACGTGACCCGTTTGGCAAGGTATGGGCCGCAGGGCGGCGCTTGTGAATTCAGTATTTGCTTTCGAACTCGACTCTGTTTGTCCTGCCCGACAATCCTGCATACAGCCCTTGCGACAGTTTCTAATTTACACTCCACGCAAAAGTCCTTTGATGAAGGACGGAGGACACATGCGAGATTGGATACATGAGCCTGCGCGGAGAGGCGACATGGCCGGCGAGTGTGAGCGATTTTAGCCCAGTCCGGTGAGACTCGAGCATGATGAGTTGATCTAGTAGACGCTAAAACCTTGTTCGGCACTTCGTATTGCGTGTAGTCGTCTAGTGAAATACATCTGGCAAAACGTCGCGTGCTCGCGTTTTCTACTACCCCACGACACGCATCCCTATCATCTCTCTGTCTCGCATGATCGGATACTCTTCGGTTGCGCGCGGTTCCCTGAACGTCCTTCGCCGATTGACATGGCTCAAGAGATTAAGGACGTTCGAGAAGCGAAGAGACGGGCTGGCTAGCTCGAGATGCTTCAGCAACCGTCGTGACGATGACCCGACCCTCATCGTCCCGACGACCGTTACACTTACCGACCAATCGTCGCGTCAGAGACCGCCGGGGACCCATTACTACGGTCGCGACGAGGCTCAATTGGCGGACCGAGACTTTTTGAGCTGGCTTTCTTGTTACATCGCCTATATGAGAGCATATATAGACTTTATTCATTCCCTCTGTGGGTGTACCTACATCAATGATACATTCGGTAAGCCTGCATTACTGGTGGTATGAGCTTTGCTGGGAGGTGTTGTATGTATGAGTGTCATGAATATCATTTTGTTTTGCTTCACTATGCTGATATGTGACACTGGTTTTTGGTGTGTGAATGTGATAGACAACTATGCACATATGGTCACTTTCTATGAGGCCCGTGCCAACAACTCATACAAATGAAACTACAAAACATTGTTGTATCGATCTCAGGCTCTTCTCAAGATGCTTCAGCAACTGTTGTGACAATGGCTGAGCGTGATTTTCCCAACAACTGTTACACTTACAGACCCATTGTTGCATCAAAGGATAACTTGCTAGGTGATGCACCGTTTAGCGTGTATAA
>JAYRCO010000504.1:0-23777 GCA_037042815.1 Ceratobasidium papillatum
GGCCGGAGTGCCATTGGAATGGGGAGATGTAAAAGTGCTATCATCATTGGGCGGAGGGGGATGGTGCCGTGGTTGTGCAGACTCCGGGACGTTGCTTGGTAATGCATTTGCTCCAAAGCGCCGCCCGAGACTGGCCGTTTCGAAAGGCTGGCCTTCGCTAGCAACGCTGCTAATTGCGGGACTCCTGAACGTTCTTCCCAGGGTTGACGAGTGAGGTTGATCAACGTTTCTCAATTGGTATGCCCGCGAAGGCGACGCAGGTGCTGTGGACGAAGAATGCGTTGGGGGAGCGAGAGGAGGTGAGGGTGTAGAGAACTCATCCGGAAGGTAAGATGAGACAGGGATGGGGTCGGGTAGGGTACGCCGCTTGAGAAATGGTGGTGTAGAACGCGATTTGGCGATGATCGAGGCGGCGTGTGAAGTGGTGTTACTTGGTGCAGCAGGAGTAGACGGAGAGTCAAAGCTACGAATCGATCGAGCAGACGCGTTAGATGATCCAGTGTCGTCTTTAATCAACCCATGTCGTGACAAAATATCTTCTACTGTTCTCGAAGGCGGCCTCGGGGTGGCGTCATTTGGGGTCGAGGGCGAAGGATCGATTATTGTTCGTGTAGGCGTACGCGGTGGCTCAGGAGAAGTAGTACGATTACCAGCGTGCCGACGAAGTATATCATCTACTGTTGAAGACGTTGACCGAGTAGGGGATTGCAAAGGCGGCGAGTCGTCCCCCGTCTGCTCTTCGCCCCGACCCTCCCACCGTCCGCGTACCCGATCAGTGCTAGCACTTACTCTATGTGAGGGGGTCCATCTTCGAGCAGCTGCTGGTCCCGTAGTTGAGGCAGCAAATATGCCCCTATTCTGGGATCCTGCACGACTGAGCGAGTTGCCCTCGAGTAAACGGGCTTGGTATGCCGTAAGTCCGGCTGTCGATGCTTGGGATGATGCACGCGACAGAGACGAGGTCGCAGAGGACGTCGACGCGGTGCTATTAGAACGGTCCATATGACGGTCGATTCTAGGATAGGGGCAAAGGATTTGGACGGTCACGTGAAATTAGGTAACCCGAGCTCATTTATCAACTTCGCTTACTGCTCGTCCTGACTTCCTAGACTTCCCGTACACAGAACTGTCGAGCCACCCAGTCTTGTTCGGAGGTCAACTCCGCCTTAAGCACACACGTTCATCAGATTGTATTGTCTTCCATTGAATGCTACATATGAGTCCCCATCTGGAGAACCAACGCCCTGGCAGATGTATACAACAAATTCCCATGAGCTCTACATCCTTCAAAACTGATTGTCGATCCGCACTGTCTCCAAGCACATCGACTCACCGCTAGCTCACGGCCACGCTGCTCAACACCCAAAACACAGCCACACTTGGCAGGGATCGACAAACCACCGGAATCACCCACAAGAGCTTTTGATCCTCATAGATGCGATCAGCTGCTATCATATAAAAAGACTACACACCCAGCAAACCTGCACCCACCAACCATTTACTATTCACTTGACATACGATGAAAGTTGCAGTCTATAACACAAAGAGAGTATGTATATATGTCTTGGACAATTGCCGCATATACTAATCCTGGACATTTAGTACGATAGGAAATCTTTTGAGGGCGAACAGGAGCACATCGCTGCAGCAGGTCTTGAGTTCACATACCTGGAGCCCCAACTCAACGCAGTAACCGCTAAACTTTCCGATGGTGAACTCTCTCAGACATTTTTGCAGTTACTCGATCTGATAGCAGATGTTTAGGTCACGAAGCAGTCTGTCTGTTTGTCAACGACGATGCTTGCGCCGAGACATTGAGAGTACTTCACTCTCAAGGAGTCAAATACATCGCTATGCGGTAAGCCTTTGACCAGGACACCCCCAGCAAAGTCGTTGTATTTAATACGGCTTTTCTAGATGTGCGGGGTACAACAATGTCAGTAGATACAATCTTGCACAGGCTTTCTAAGGTCTCACTCATCTATAACAACAGGTTGATTTGACAGTAACAAAAGAGCTCGGGATGCCTGTAGTAACCGTCCCGGCTTACTCTCCTGAAGCTGGTGCGTAAAGATTTCGAGTTGGCGGAAACCTGTTAGTAACTTACAGGATACATAGTGGCGGAGTTTGCAGTGGGGATGCTTTTGACAATTGTTCGCAAATAGTATGTCCAGCTACTCTATATACAACATTCACATTCATAGTATTGAACTTGTTTCTATAGCCACAAAGCATTTAACCGCGTTCGAGAAGGAAATTTCCTTCTAGACGGACTCATGGGGTTTAACCTCGAAGGGAAAACAATTGGCATCATCGGGACTGGAAGGATTGGTAAGTGTCAATCGCATATAGCGAGATATTTTTAGGTTCTAATATTTTTATATGGTAGGTCTTTGTACAGCTCGAATTCTAGCTCACGGATTCCGTGCCAACGTCATTGGTTATGACTTATATCCCAACGAGAAAGCGGCAGCTGAAAACGGGATCAAATACGTTTCGCTGGAGGAGTTGTTTAAGACCTCGGACGTCATTTCGTTACACTGTCCGCTGACGCCAGAGACCAAGTACATAGTCAATGAGGAGGTTTTGAAGAAAACTAAACCAGGTACTGTGATACATTGCTTTATATTGCTACCAACCGAGAGCTGATACCGTATCGAATAGGAATCGTGCTCGTCAACACCAGTCGAGGAGCGTTGATCAACACTGCGGACTTGATTCAAGGTCTCAAGTCTGGGCACGTCGGTGCTGTCGGAATGGATGTTTACGAACGTGAATCTCACTATTTCTTCCGCGATTCATCGAACAAGGTAGGCGTCTATGCTTATTGCTTATTCCCTATAGCTAACCAGTTCGCGACAGATCATCCAAGATGATCAACTTTCTCGACTTGTATCATTCCACAATGTTTTTATCTCTGGTCATCAAGCATTCCTGACTCGCGAGGTAGGCAGTCGAGTAAATATTGTTTGAGATACGCTAACAACTATGCCAGGCGCTTTCTGCCATTGCTAGGACCACCGTAGAAAATCTGAGGGCCGTTCGAAATGGGGAGCAATGCGCTAATATCGTCCCGGCTTGAGGTCTGGAGTGTTCGTTTTTGTATTAGACTTTGATGTTCGTAATCTGAAGTATTTCTAAATTTGTCATGGTGTATTTGGTTTTTCGAAAAAGGGGTACACAGCCACACCCAAAACGTTTCATGGCCGAATATCGCCTACTCTCCCACCACGCCATCGGCCATGTCCAACTTCCAGAGATCCTTATCCAACTCGCGCCTGGCAACCGACAGAAGCCGAGCGCCTTCGAGTTTGGGCATCAGGTCCCATTCTCCTTCCCCTACACCCTCGGACGGGATTCCGATGTCGACCGTAGTTGTGGTGGGCGTTTGCGCCATGGATGTTAAGGCCCGATCAAAGCCTATGCGGGAAATCATCACAAGACTTGTCGAAAGGGGTAGGGGAAGCATTGAAGTTAAGCTATTTGGGGAACAGGTCATCTTGGGCGAAGGTCAGTTTGTCGTGTGACTTACCATTTCGGATAACCAACATATTGACTCGATTATCGACTACTAGATGTAGAGAACTGGCCAAGATGCGATATCTTAATCAGTTTCTTCAGCACTGACTTTCCCCTCTTTAAGGCCGTTCAATACGTCAAACTGCGCAACCCCATCTGTATCAATGATTTGCACGCTCAAGCCCTTCTTTGGGACCGCCGCATCGTCAATCGAATACTGGATCACTTTGGAATACCTATGCCTAACAAGCTGGTTGCTTCACGGGACGGTGGACCAAAGCTTGACGCGGAGTTGTTGGCGCTAGTGGAGAGCCACACAGGGTTAAGGTTGCAGTTGGACGAGCCCATGGCAGACGTGCAGATGAGGGAGGATGGCGAGGCAATCATTATCAACGGTCAAGTGATGGAGAAACCTTTTGTCGAGAAGCCGGTAGATGGGGAGGACCACAATGTTTATATTTATTTCAAAGGCGGGCACGGAAGGAAGCTCTTTAGAAAGGTGAGCTTGGTTAACTACGGCGAGGATGTGAATGTATCCTAATAATGTGCTCAGGTTGGCAACAAGTCCAGTGAACTGGATCCTACCTTATCGACTGCCCGAATGGAGGGCTCATACGTCTACGAAGAGTTCGTCGATGTGGACAATGGTAAGTTACCCCTATTGGGGCTTCGGTATCATTTATTGATGTCGCGTTGCAGCCGAAGACATTAAAGTATATACAGTCGGCCCGACATACACACACGCAGAAACACGTAAATCACCTGTCGTAGACGGCGTGGTCCGACGCAACACGGAAGGCAAAGAAATCAGGTCACCCCGATCATATTTCGTTATATCACTAGCTTACTCTATTGCCGTTTAGGTTTATCACGCACCTGAGTGATGAGGAACGAACGTGGGCTAGCAAGATCTGCGAAGCGTTTGGACAGCGTGTGTGCGGGTTTGACGTACTAAGGTGCGACAATGGCGCTCGAAGTATGGTGATAGACGTCAATGGCTGGAGCTTTGTGAAAGGAAACGAAACCTATTATGGTGAGGGATGTTTGTTTATACCGTGACCGATTGTGTGTTGATTAGATCCTTATTGCCACCAGACAAAGCGGCGGAGATTTTGGCAGATGTATGCTTCAAGTATAGCGTCAAGCCAGGCCGAGCGCCCGGAGCTAGTGATATCCTAGACGACGGGCCCTCATGGACACTAAAGGCTAATGTGACCGGTACGTCCCGCGCTCATTCTAATATACGATGGTGCTCATAGAGTTGGCAATTCAGTGTTCCGACACGCCGACCGTACTCCTAAACAAAAGCTCAAATTCAACTTCCCCGTATCTGAATCTTGGACCAAGCCCTTTATCGACTTACTCAATGGAGAGCGGGAAGAGATCATTCTTCGGGAGTCTACACAGCTCCGCAAGATCTCGGAGGCTGTCGAACAGGCCCGAGAGCTGGGTGCAAGTGGAGACGATCTGACCAAGCTAACGCAGCTCAACAACGCACTATTCAGCAAGATTGACTTGCCTGGCACAAAGGCGCAGTTGAAACCTGGGTTTACCAAAGGACGGATTGCTGGTCCTAGGAAGCTGGAGAAGTTGCAGCTCGTATTCAAGTGGGGCGGTGAAGTGAGTAGCATGTTGCAGCTAGGTGATCTACTGAGCTCATGCGGCTTGGAAGTTTACCCATGCGGCGCGCTACCAATCGCGCGATCTTGGTAAGTTGAATGCAATTAGGGCGTGGTGATATGCTAATCTTTCACTTACAAGGCGAGAGCATGAAGAAAGATATCACAATCATGAGTATGGCACGATGCTGTACGCTCCAAGCTATTATTGACTATTACCATTAGACAAGGATGTCTTAAACAATGTGAAGGTGAGTGGAACCCTGCGGGATCGAAGTATCGTGAAATAACTGAATTATTAATAGATATTCACCTCATCAGAGCGACGAGTAACAGCGTCGGCGGAAATCTTTGCTGCAGCTCTATTTGACAATAGCTCTGCTCCTAGTGCCTCGACAACTGGCAGTAGCCTTTCTACGGCTACAGGCACACCTTCTACAATTACCACCACGCTCACTCCAACCAAATCTTCGCATGCCTCAGATAGCGGCTCTATTGCTTCGGTCAAAGTCCCCACGTACCAGCTCATCATTCGCAAAGACCTGCTGGATGATTCCAATGCGGCCAAGGACCTGATGGATGATGTAAAGAAACGCTTGAAGTTTTTGTTGCGACCAGGGGAGAGCGAGCGCAGGCCAGAGTTGACATGGCCCAAAGGAATGAAGAAGGAGCCGGTTGAAGTAGTTCGGGAGGTCATCGAAATACTGACGAATTTCCGAGAGGTAATGCGGAAAAACTTTGAAACTATGGACGTCGATAAGATTCAGCAAAGATGGTAGGTATATGCGTTGTAATGCTAAGGCTTGAGGCTGAGATCTCTGTATAGGTGTTGCGGGGATGAACCATGGCTTTTCCGTGAACGATGGGAGAAGTTATTTGAAGGTTTGCTCACAGTAGTAAATCTTAAATAACATGCTCACACCGTACTTTCAGATTTCTGCAACGTCAAGCAAGAAAAGTTTGATCCTTCCCGCGTTTCTGAACTTTATGATACTCTCAAGTGAGTATCTATCACGGAGTTGGTAAAACATACCAAACATAGCATCCTAGATATTGTGCGCTCCATCACCGCACCTTCCTCTTTGCGATTTTTGATGAGAGTGGCGGCAGCGGTAGTGAACTAGGCGCCTCGAAGAACCGAACTCTACACGAACTCTACGGCCGAGCAAAGGCCCTGTTTGACCTCGTTGCGCCTCAAGAGTATGGTATTGAGCCTGCCGAAAAGCAAGTAGCCAGTCTGTTCTCGTAAAAACTAAACTTATCTTTTTGGTCTACATTAGGGAGGAGATCGGCGTTTTGACGTCGCTGCCTCTTCTCCGAAACGTCGTCCATGATCTCCAGGAAGCACGAAACACCGGCGAGTGCTCGCTTACACTCTATTTCACGAAGGAGAGTCACATTCACACACTTGTGAACTTGGTGCTGCAAAGCGGACTACCTATCGCTAACCCAAGAATACCTGAGCTGGATTATGCAGTAAGTAGTTTGCATGCGTGTTATGGGGAATATTAATAGAATCCTGTTGTAGTCTCATATAACGTGAGATAGGCACTACAACTCTACCGGAGAATCGAAGCTAATACAATTTTAGATTTGAGCTTTACGAGCGTATGGGCGGGCGTGGCGGACGAACTGACAAAGAATATAGCATTCGGCTGGCCCTCAGCGAAGGTGCTCATTCATCGAATGTAATGGATTCAGCACTGGATGCAAGACATTCGCTGAACGTTAAACAGAGGAGGTAAGCGGCTGCGATGGTGCCGCTCCTTTGCTTGCTAATCGATGTCTAGAAAATTGACCCAACACTTACCGTATAACCTTGTCATTGAAAAACTGTCTAAACACTTCCACCGTGTACCAAATGTAAGCTTTGGCCTTGTTCGGAGTACATATGTTAATAGTTGGTCTTACGACAGGATGATGAGTTACTACTTTCCGATCCCCATCCAGAATCTATTGTAGTTCCCTTAATCGGCGTGCCCGAAGTTTAAGTCGAATTATTTGTATTTCCATGCATTCACCATGTATTTATAGATTGCAATGCTGATATTGGACTATAATGACTATTGTACAGTTGAGTGTACTGCAAAGAACTATGCTCAAAAGCTACAAGATAATGATATTGCAAGTCGTCAAGGGCAGCGAGTTGAGCGCGCCCGCCAAGTGCTAGAGACGTGCCTAATGGCTGTAGTCGTACCTATAAGATCGGATTGTGTTAGAGCAATCAAAGCGTACAGGAGGCTCAACGAACTTCTTGTAGAATGCCTCAGAATCGGTGGGTACCCCAGTATCCTCCTTTGCTCCTCGCGTTTTGCTGAAGCGCCCTGCTGCTTCCTCCTGTTGGCGGTACGTGCGATCCTCTTTCAGCCACTCAAGAGCAAGTGCATGTAGCGTAGATCCAGACGACGAGATAGGGAGTCCAGTTTGCGTCTGATCGTTGAGCCACGGCGCAGGCTCAACAACAAAGGCACCAAAACGCATGTGGGCTACGTGCGTTGGAAAGTTGTTAAGCCCATCGAATATGTGGGTTGCGTCTAGTAATATAAACAGCATTAACGCACGTAGAAGGATGATATGAGACGCATACATAGAACCGTAGCCCCCCTGGTTTCACTTTCCTCCTTCAAGAATGACAACAAATCGTCGCGAACCAACACATCCAGGTCAACAGTGACCTAAAACTCATCAGAACAAGCGCCAAGTTGTTGAAACCCCTGATAGCTTACTTCGTCGAGCAACAAAAGGTCCCACTCAGCCATAAGGCCCATGACCAACTGAACACGCCGACGTTCCCCATCGGAAATCGCATGCATATGCCTGTCCAACGACAAAGTGAGTATATCTATGCTTTTGAATGGTAAGACTAACCAGTCCAAATCCACGTCTAGGATGTCCAATAGCCGATCGCGTCGCGCCTTGTGCCTACAATGGTTACGTCAGCGCCGATGGGCATCGGTACCAGCAAATTATATACCTATAGCCCCCAACGCTGTCCAAGAAGTGAGAGACAACAATGTCCGAGCGAACTACGGGGTTCATGGCCCATTCAGTGCCTAAGAATGTCACACCCTAGACACAACGAAATTAGAGCATGCAAAAACACAACTCAATGGACCTACCGGGGGCGAGTCACGGAACACATCACGTCCAAAGATTCGTACATCGTTTCCTTTTACAAGTCGTTTCCCGGCTAGGATCTGAAGTAAAGTCGATTTTCCCGCTATGTTCGAACCGCTGCTATTAGTACGTGTTTTGAGACAGGTTGGTGACGACTCACCGCCATTTGCACCAATAAGCAAGGTACGTGAGCCTTTTGGGAGACCTAGCGAGAGATTGTCCAATGCTGGGATCGTATTGCTTGAGTAGGATCTATGGGCATATGTGAGCTCCTTTACGTCAATTGCATTCTCGTTCGCAGTCGAGGAGGTCATGGTTGTAGCTGAGAAATAGTCCCGATAAATAGATCCAAACAAATTACCCAGTGGCTTTGCGCATGACTTCGGCGCTTCGCCCGAGCATTCCCTCCAGCCTCGACTAAATCTTCATACTTGCCGCATCATGGATTTTTCAAACTTCAATGCTGCCGAACAGGCACATATGACCAAGGTTATTGAGAAAAAGCAGGTTAGTGGGACAGATGATTTTGAGCATAATTTTAATCACAAATGGCGTTTGGATAGATGCAAGATTTCTTGAAGCTTTACTCTGGTTTGGTTGAGAGATGTTTCAATTCATGCGTGAATGACTTTACGAGTAAAGCCTTGGGAACTAAAGAGGTAAATTTTACTACAGTGTGCTAATAAACAACGACCACTAACATAACTTGTTTTAGGACGCCTGCCTGCAGAATTGCGTAGAGAAGTTCATGAAGCACTCCGAGCGAGTGGGCGCAAGGTTTGCCGAGCAAAATGCTGGTGCGTTATTCTCGCCATGCGCTGCCTTCTCTCCGTATTGATTATGTTGTTTGTCAGAGGCACAACAATCCATGTCTAAGCCATGATTAGTAGCTCGCCTCTTTAATATCGATTTCTCTCCACTACTCTTTACTCAGACATAACATGTAAGGGCTTGTAGCTGCGGTGTGTATATAAGAATCATCGTAAGAGTATTTTAAACTCCAGACTCATCGTGACAGAATGCTAGCTTCTCTTCATTAAATTCCCTCGGACCTTACACGCATCCATGGGTCAATAATATTGTTGCCAGTACCGCCCAACAACGACACAAGATCTTTGCGCACATCCGACTTTATACGTATTGAATTTGTTTGGCCCAGCTGAGTTCGAATGATGACGTATGTACAGCCACAAGGCTAGATATTTAAACACGAAAAAGTCGTTTCTTCCCTTGCATCACAAACATCATGAGGCTGACTGCGACTCTATTCGTACTTGCCACAAGTTTTGTCGCACACTCTGCTGCGCAAGCCACTTCGTCTTCTGGGATTTTTACGATCCAACCCATTACGTCTATAATTCCTTCGTCTCTCATCTCTACTCCCCCGCCTTTGACAGAGGCAACGCGTACTTCAACGCGGATTGGAGGCTCTCAAGTACAGCCGACCTCATTCACAACCTCGTAAGTTTACCACTGTTCCAACATTAGCCCTCCTCTCAATACGGGTTCAGCCGCCGAACTGTCAGTGACGCTTCTACCGACAGGCCGCCTCCAAGTTCTAGTACCGCCACTGCGCCGTCGGCTTCAGATGCCACATCCACAATTACGACCTCTTTATCAGTTCTCACGAGTTCCGCCGTGGCTAGCGCAAGTAGCGTAGCGGCCTCTGCAACAAGCTCTGCCGCGCCGAATGCTGCCGCCAAGCCGCTCGTAGGTGCTTCGGCAGGCGTCTTTGGCGTGCTTGCTGCTCTCGGTGGAGCTCTCCTCGTGTAAGGTTTTGTACTGCGCATGAAGAACGACGCATGGTTCTGTGTTCTTGGCGGTGCGTGGATTTGGCTGCCAGACCATGTTTGGACAGGCCCGGCTCTCTTGCGTTGTTTCTGTGCGAAGTGTCCTTGTGGGCCACATGTATTCTTCACTTGAATTTTTTTGCTTCGTGAAAGTTATGGTGTGCTTGGATTAATTCAGTCCTAACGATCGATCCAGTTCTTGGCAGCCTCAGGCTTCAGTTGACCATGCTCTCCAAAAAGCTATGGGATTGTTGCTTGCCTACAGACAATGAGACCAAGAAACGCGCAGAAACAAAGCTCACAGCACCCCAAAGAAAAAGCAATCAACTCATAGCGCATATATACAGCATTGACATCACCTATAATAAAGAAAATGTAATATCAGACAACCTTTCGCGGTTTGCCCCGCTCTCAGTCCGTATCCATCGAACCGGTGTCCCCAGCGCTCGGGTCAAGCTTCAGTAGCATTCCTTTCAATTCGTTGACGTCCTTGCGTAACGCCTGCCCTGAGCTCCCGCTCGCCGAGTTCATTGGCCCTCCACCACCGTTCGAACCATCAAGTGCTCGTCCATCATCAAGCTCGAGCCATTCGTTTAGTTGCTTGAAGAGCGAGCGCGCTTTGAGCCTGAAATGAGTTTGAATGACGTCTGCAAATGGCTCTGGCGGGGCTTTGAGGTTGCCGAGCATCTACAACGGATGTGGGTCAGTTTGAAGGATCCACAACGACACAATGACACTCACCGCAGTGTGAACAACCATTCTCCTGACGTTCGCAGAGTCTGAGCAGCGTTTTGTAAACGAAAAGGTTGAGACGGGCATTCAAGGATCACTTACATGCTTTTGACGCTGCTGTTCCACCACCACTCGACCAGCCGGGCTCATTCAGGTACGGCTCATCACATAAAATCATCGATTGGATAGAAATCAAGACCTATTTCCCAAGTCAATTAGGTTGAGGAATTTAATGCGTATTGTGTCAACACACCTGTAGCAAGGTCGATTTGCCAGATATCCATCCAGGACCGGACCATGTTCCAAGCAACGAAAGGCAGACTTTGCCATCCTACAAATGACAGGTAAGATATTTCATAAGCACCAGCTTATGTCAACTTACAGCGTAGAGATTGGGGTTGAATCGGAATCGTCCACCGTTTGTCTAAGTAGGGCCTGGTCAGCATGTCTCAAAACGCCAAAGTAAATACCTTACAGTCATGTACTTGACGCTGGGTGGGGAATTATTATAGCTGGCTCCTAGGAAGATATCAAACATGAAACTAATTTCCGTTTTGATCAACTGTCCAGGTGTACCCAACGCAAGAGCGCTTACCAGCCGTTGTAGTACCTAGTCAAAACATCGGCTAGATGAGCAAGCCATTACACACGATAGGAGCAAATATGATCTGCGGTACTCACGGAGTTCCTTCTGGCCCAGTAATCAATGCTTTGATCACATCTACTCGCGTTTCATCCACTCGCAAAAACACAGACGAGTTCCATGCAACAGGCAAGTTGGTAGTCAAAACCGCAAGCTACCAGTTGAACGTCAGCAACATCCGCCCTGCAGTCAGCCAGCATACGCACCTCCTTTGCAATAGCTAAACTACGCTTTGGGATATCGGCGTTGGCGAGCATCCGGGCATCATTATTAAAGTAGAATTTATAGCTTGGGGTCGAAGCTGTGGCCTCGCTGTCTCCTTCTTTGGGTGGCGGCGGAGGAATAGACAAGTCGCAGTATTCGAATCGGACCTTGTTCGCCCAGGACTCGTATATCTGCATCGTCTCATCCTGTGTTTTGCCAGGTAAGATTGTGGGCGCGTCATCTGAAGGAGCAGGGGCGTGTCTAGCTTTGGGCAAGGATGCGTGCAAGCGATTGACAAACTCGTCCCCTTTTGTCTCACGTAGCGAACGATCGATTCCAGCAGCAGCAGACAGGATACGTTCGCTACATATTACTCTGCGTTAATACAGACCACACTAGGACACAACCAACTTGACTCACCAGAACCGTAACAAATTCAGGTTCTCGTCCGGAACCGTATCAGCCAACTCCTTCTGCTTGCCCTTTTCACTTGCCGTCATCCGCTTCTCGCTCTCGGTCATCTCTCCCCCTTGCCCTTCAGTCTCTACCGGCTTCATTCCTTCTAGCCCTTTGATAGCCGCCTGCGCCTGGATGACAATGGATTCGAGAAGCTCACGCGGGCCGGAACTACCCTCGTACATAATTATACGTTCGCGCTGGGCGGGTCGAGAGCCGGATCCGGCGATGGGAGCCTTGGGCTTGATCGATGCGACCACCATAATAGGCATAGCCATCATCGAGGACAAGGCTTCATGGTTAGAAATAGTCTAGAGTGACTCACTTAGTCCAATTCAGATAGAGTGCATAGCGCAAACTCACCTCGAGCCATGAGAACAACTCAAAGTACAGCACAGACCGATCAGACATGTCTGTGAGCGAATCGTTTCTCAACAGCGTGCTACCGATCCAGTTGAACCGCCGTCGAAGGTGAGCAAGGGCACTCGGATGGACGAGATAATCGGAGGTCTGGACACCCTCTTTGCGCTGGAGCGACGGGAGAAACTCGCGCACTTCAGTCATGAGCGCAGCCATCTTGCTGTCCCTAGCCTTTTGGCTCTGCATAGCTTCCAGTTGACCTGTATTCTGAATACCAAATCCGTAAATCTGAATTGATACCGTCCAAAGATAGCAAACTCACGTCTTCCTTGCCCTGACCAGCGTATCCAGTCCCAGCCTTGGCCTTTTTGCCCCTGGCAATGTCTCCGGACAAGTACTCATCGTCGTCGTCATAAGCCGAGTTGACCAATGCCATCGCAGCCGTCGAAGGTGAAACCTTGCGCTTCTTGGACGCACCCTCTGTGCCCGGAGTGAGTTCATCGTGAGACCGATGCTGCTCCTGGAAGAGTTGCTCGATCATATGTAGCCCGATACCGAGAATGACACCTTGAAGATTGGCACAGTGAAACAGAGCACGCGCCGCGCCCGGCGCACCCGGAAAGTTGCGTTCCTTTTGGTTCAGAGTCGTAGACACGCTTTCGCCACACGCCAAACAGTACACTTGAGCACACTTGGCGCACTTGTACTGAATAATCTCCCGCAACGCATCAATATACGCCTTGAACGAGCTCTAAACGAACAAAATCAGCAACAAATCTCAATCCAACACAAAAACGCACATGAATCGCGAAAAAGTCCTGTTTCGACCGTTCGCGCGCAGCGCCACATTGGTTCGGGCACGCACACGAACTAGTCGAAAGACCGTTGTAGAGCTGAAACAAAAAGCCCTGTTCGCCTCCCTCGGGACATCCCTTCATCCACTCGCTCTGGGTCATGAGCGGAATCGGGTCGGGTTTGCCCGGGATGTAAATGAGCTCGGGCTCTTCTTCGACCTCGATAACTTCCTCCTTGCGGTCCTTGGAGAAGAAAATGCCTGTTTGGGTGATGCAAGCGAGGTAAGGAACGAGGGTGGATATAGGAGGAATGTGGCGTGGCTACGTACCAGCGTACGGATCACCGTGAATGCCCGCGTCTTTGCCCGTCACGGCCTTGGCTTCATAGTCTGAATCATAATCCACAAAGTCCTCGACGCTCCCATCTTCATCGTCTTCATTGTTCTCGCTTCCCCCTTTCTCATCCATCGCATCCTCCTCGGGAGTCTAAACCCAAATCAACCAAAATGAAAAACGAGCGAAATAAATCAACGAACCGATATCCGCTTTTCAGCCATACGCGTATCTTTCGATGGTTCATCATCGTCGTCTTTGACATGGTCGAATCGCCCGTCAAAGAACTGCTCTGCGGCTGTCTCGACATCGCTAAACTTGCGTAGTGCAGCCCGCGCCTGCGCAGGAGTTGCGCCCTGTGATCGTCATTAGTATCTGATATAAATGCATGCTCTGATATACACACGCACCATGTCAACTAGAGCTTGTATCTTCGCGTCCATAGTGTTTGAGAGGGTCGAGATCAAGGACAGGAATCGCTAGGAATCACAATGGTTACTGTACCGCTCGATCACGTGTGTCTCGGACTTGCGCGAGGGCGCTTGTTGGTCTGATCGCCAGGATACGGTGGCGACTTTCGCTATGTAACCCTTTGACCCCATTGCCTCTATTTTTGTGGACTCATCCCGACCGCAGTTTGCCTGTGGCAGTATATATATGGACACAGAAAAAAGTTACGATGGCGACTCGATTGAATTGAACAACTTGACTACCAACTAAAAAAAGACAACAGAAAGACACGGGTCGTCAGGTATATGCACACTTGATACGCGAAACATGGGGGACAGGGGTATATGTTCGTGCCCGTCGTCACAACGTAAATTCATCCTATGTGACAAACAACTGACACAAAAGGCGAAAAGAGACAAAAAAAGACCGTAGCAAGCAGTAGTAACACAATAGTGAAAAAAAGTAAGATCGGCTCAAGGAGTGGAATGCAATAGGCAGCGTGAAATATCTAAAGATACTACAAGATCTCACAGAAAGAGTCAAAGGTTTAAATTCAATCCAACACCAAAAGTATCCCAAACAAACAAAGAGAGAGAGAGAGAGTCGTATGCCAACGACAAAGAGCACACGAACCAGCGCGTCCCAACAATTTATCGCTTCCCACCATACACATCATTCGGCAACGGGAACGCCTCCAAATCCCGACTCAGCGCAAGCGTATCAAGACTCGCGCGCACGGGCGCCCTCCCACTCCCACTCCCGCTCTCCACAGGCACATCCATAGTCGTATCGATCGAATCGCGCGCAGCGTGTCCAGTGGCCACACCGAAATGAAACGGAAACGCTTCCAGACCAGACGAAGACACACCAGACGTGCTCGAGAATGTAGACAGGCCGAGCGTGTGTCGGGACGGTAGACGCGCAGCGTGACCAAACTCGAGCGCTTCTTCCTCTTGCCGCGCGAGTTCGCTTAGCGTGGGTACGGCTGCGGGGGGCGGGGCGGTCTGTGAATTTGTAGGCTCCGCGACCGAGTCGGCTTCACTCATCGCGAGCGAGCTTGGCCGGAACTGGTGCGACTCGCTGCCTTGGCCGACAGGACTGGGTGGCATAAAGGCAAATCCAGACAGGATCGAGTCGGCAACCGATGCACCAGACGCCCGTCGTGCAGGTGGCGGTGCCATTCGGGCGCCCAAGTCCTCTGTGCTCGCCGCTGCCTTGCCACCGAGCATAACTCGTTGGGCCGATTCCACCACTGTTCCGACACTGCTCGGACGACTGTCATATCCCACGGGTTCAACAAGGAATGTGTTGGCCATAGGAGTCTGAGAAGGCGACCTGCTCGCGGTCAGGTTCGCACCACCGGGAACCGCGGGCTGGCCAAAAGTATTGAGAGACCGGACAGATCCCTTGGCACCTTCCGTCTGTTCATCTCGGTCCGCAAACGGATCAGTTCCAGTCTCGCTCTCGGGTGAGAATGGCGAACGCTCGAGCGAGGCAGGCAGTTCAGGTACAGGCGGCGCAGTGCCTTTTTTGCTACGAGTGCTCCAGTTGCGGACAAGATCAGCGCCAGTACCAGAGCCAGGCGTCGAAGGTGTGCTCAGACCACCGGCTGGAACCTGAACGACCTCGGGTCGGGCAAAGCCAAGCACTTGACGAACACCACCCTGTGCCTGAGAGACGACAACAGGGGTATCGCTGTACATGAAGCTGCCGACACTAGAGATGGTCGAAGCACGTGAACCTCCAGAGCGTTGGCTGGCAGCGTATGGACTGGAAAACCGAGGAGGACGCAGGTCGGTATTGGGGGACAGGCGAGAAGCAGCTGATTTTGGGACCTCGAGCTTGAGATTGAGCTCTGGAGAACGAAACGGGCGGGAAGGCGGAAGGGGGGCACTGCTCGCGAGTGAAAGACCGCTAGACTGGCGGTGGCCGTCTGCGAGAGACATGCTGGCAGAGTTCGAGGGGACATATGCGATAGGGATGACATGGGAAGATGAGCCGCTGCGGACAGAATTGGCGTCTGCAAAAGGATCGAGGTTAATTTCCGAGTCGGTGTATACATGGAGAGCGTGACTCGTGCCGGATGTGTGGTGCGACGGCGAGCGCGGCGACATGGTGCCCGGCGTCCCGGGCTTTTCCGACCCCGGGGTGCTGGCCGCGTAGGGGTTGTACTCGGTTGCGTAGACACTCGCCGGCGTCGGGCGGGGGCCCATTGTCGCCCGTTTTGGGTTCGAGGCCATCGCCTGGGCCTTGCGTATCCGCCGCAGCCGCCGCAGATACCAGAGCCCACCGGCGAGGATGGCCCCAGCGATGATGCATCCGACGACCGCCCCAGCCACCGCCCCACCGCTGATCCCCCCGCCGGTGTTGGAGCCGGGGTTGGGAATGCAGGTGATCACGTCACACTGGTCGCATGTTCTGTATAGCGATGAGCAACGGAAAAAGTCTTATGACACTGGTGACATACCGCAGGGCGCGCTGACACGACTCGGTGGCTTTGCAGTTGCACACGGGGTCGGGGCAGTCGATGCAGGCTCGCTTGAGAAAGGGGTTGTACAAAGGGGAGTGTTCCATGAGGGAGTGAGTGGGGTCAAGACAGGAATGAACGACGGCGACCAGCGGCGGTCGAGAGAGGTGATGGGCGCAGGTACGAGAGTCAAGTCAAGAACCACACCATCAAGCAGGTTGGCAACAACTCGACAACGCCGGTTATTGCAATTGGTCTAGGCGTATCACGTAAGCACTTCCAGACCCCATTCGTCACTGTCCATGCGTGCAAATGTATAAACTGCATAAACACAACACAAAAATACAACACATGCATCTAGTCAATAAGGTATTTTCGCCTGAAAAAGCTTCGCAAGTGCAGAACCTGCCACACTCCCAGCGCAATCAACGCTAAAATCGTCACCCACGCAAAGTTGACTACTCGTTTCTGTGTCGATTCTATTTCGGATCGTCAAGACTTGGTTACATAGTGGTGTACTTGCCGTACGTACCGTTGGTGTCTCTCATCCGTGTCTCTCGTCGTTTGAGGTACCCAAACTCGTCTGTAATCTCCTGCACGACGGCCTCCAGTTTCCTCATCTCTGTCTCCAGACCCGACAACGATTCCTGATTCGCGATAGCGCTTGGTATGCCGTCAGTACGCGTATTGTCTCGTAAAAAAAAAGCACGCCTACTTGTAATCCACGGCATCTGCACCAATATCCACGTCCAAGTCGACCACTCGTGAATGGTCTGCAGTCACTAAACCTCCGCCACACTACTCAGTTAAACTCCCGACCATTCGTTCGATACACTCACTTCCTTCCAACGTATTCGTAAAGCAAACCCCGACATCTCCCTCTCCATGCGCAGTAATCGCCAACCTCGTCTCCGTCTTGATCCCCTTTTTACTGAGATACATATGCTGGTGCTCAGACCGATCCACCACCTCAATATCCATCCTCTGATTCTCCCCCGGTCCCAAGTTGGCAGTAATAACAACCAAAGCACCATCATGAGCTGCATTCCAGATGCATTTTCGAGCCGGGTTTTTAGACGCCGGAACCGCAAATTTTATAGCCGTCGCCGGAAGAGGTACTAGCAATAGACACGAGAGCAGCAAGGAAAACGAGAGCAGAGCCGGCCTAGAGGAAACCATGATAATTAGTGTATAGTCGTTAGAGGGACGTGTCCTTCGTGTCGGCGCTTAGCTCCATCCGAGGTCTTGCGCGGCAAGCCCGTGGTGCGAGTTGAACTTCTTGAATCTCACCACCATGGCTAAACGCGGCTCTGATCATCAGCTTACGCGCGAAGAGGATAACAGTGATGCTGAGGAGGTGAATCCTTTATTTCTGGGTAATATGTTTGTCTAAACTTGAGCAGGACGTCCAAGTCGGAATGGCCAAGGCCGACCCGACGGTGCTTGCGAACAGACCGTACGTCATGGCTTTTTTTGCTCACCTCGACTCTTCATCTCACAATACTTCTTTCATCCAGAATGAAAGGTCTACCAAAACGAAAAGGAGCAACCCCGCTCACCAACTCGGCCGCCTCTTCCAACTCGTCCTCTGTAAGCCTCCCAACACAATAATTTCAGCCCTCTTTGCTCAACCCATTCCTAGGCCGCTCCTAGCCCTCGACTCGGAGCATTCGGAGGATTTGGGTCTACACCCATAGCTCCGGCTCCGGCCGCAGAAACAAAAACAGAGGTCCGTCAGCTGTCCCTTGTGTATTTCTCAACTTCTGCTAACGTATTATTTCAGGCACCCCGTTTTGCTGGGTTCTCCGGGTTCGGCGCTCCTGCGGCGTCCACAGCTCTTCCTGCCGCTCCTAAGCCAGCCGAGGTAAGCCACTCCAGAAACGTGTGCCATTCCTCTTGCTCATGTCATCCCACACGCAGCCTCCACGCTTTGCTGGATTCACAGGATTTGGCTCTGTGTCCACGCCTAAAACGGACGCTCTTGCAGAAACCAAACCTGCCGAGGTGAGCGCTCTACAACCTTCCTTTGAGTCTCATACCAACTCACTCGTCTGCCTTATGCTAGCCCGCAAAGTTCTCATCTTTTACCGGTTTCGGCTCGCTAAAACCTGCCGCAGCCGCTCAGCCAATCCCGGAACCTGCTCAACAGCCCAAAGAAGATGTAGCATCAGACTCGACAGCCGCTTTGACGTACTGGACCTCGCTAAGAGGACTGAACCATGCGTTTATGGAGTCTGCGAAGCGTGCTGTCGAGGCGGATATGTTTTGTAACATTGGGGAGCTATTTGGGCAGTACAAGGAGCATCGGGACAAGGTCGTCAAGGAGTTCGAGGGCGCCAAAAAAGCAAAGACTTCGGTCCCTGCTCCCAAGCCTGCTGCACCTGCGCCGGAGCCGCCCAAGCCTGCGGAGACCAAACCCTCGTTTGGTTTTGGTTCGTCGACGTCCAAGGATACTTTGACGTCTCCGTTTAGCTTTGGATCGAAATCGACAACGTCGTCCGCACCTGTGTCAAAACCTTCTCCGTTTGGGCTCAGCCTTCCGTCGAGCAAACCGACGTTTGGTCCTTCAGACCCGTCACTTGTGACTCCTGCGGCAACCCCGCCTGTGGTTCCTCCTTCTCCCAAAAAGCCCGCTCCGACATTTGGTGCGGCTACTATCCCTGACCCTACACCGACGCCGTCACCTATGCCTGAAGGCAAGACTCCAAACGTCTTTGACATTGCCGCTGCAAAGAACACGGTTCCACCTTCCCCGCCCAAGCCAACGTTCTCGTTTGGTTCTTCTACACCTTCCGCCAATCCCTTTGCCAAATCAGACACCAAACCATTCAGCTTTAGCACTTCCAACAGCGCTACACCTGCCTCTCCCGCACTCTCCACAACCGCCACAGCCGGCTCATCGGTCGCTCCGTCTACCAAACCGTTTACGTTCTCCACTCCACTTTCGACTCCTGGAACGCCGTTTGCGTTTGGTGCTGGGTCGCCCAAGGGCATTGTGACACCCAAACCTGGAGGAGGTTCCGTTGGGTTTTCGTTTGGAAACAGTCCACCGAGAAAGGAGAGTGCGAGCGGTGGGTTCCCGTTCGGATCGTTTGTTCCTGCGACTGGAAGTGCTGTGAGCTCGGCTGTTCAAACACCCGAGGCTGAAAACGGTTCAGACAAGGAAAAGCCGAAGGAAGAAGAAGGTGCAGAAAGTGCAGCGGCAGAGCCAGACGAGGACAGGTCGCAGGCTGAAGGCGCCGGAGAGGAAAACGAGGATACGCTATACGTCGCTCGAGCGCGCGTGTTGAGGTTCTACAAACAGGCTTGGATCGGTGTGGGTATCGGCAACTTTAAGATCAAATACGATCGAGAGACGAAGAAACGGAGGGTGTTGCATCGGTTGGAGGGTACCGGACGAGTCGTTGTGGTAAGTTGTCTTTATCGGATGTGTCAAAGGCTCGTACTGAGTAAAGTTATAGAATGCCCGCATGTTTGAGCAAATGGACCCCGTCAAGGAGAACAAGGGTGTATTGCGTTTTACGGGCACGGACGACCAGGGACAATTGATGCTCTATCGCGTCAAGGTCAAGACTGATGAGGAAGCCGAGGCGCTCTTTAGCGCATTCAACGAGGCTCTCGAGGCGGTCAAGACTGAGGCTTGAGATCACTTTCCTGTACACTTGACTTGTTGCTTTGAATATGCTCCATATATGCTCTCCAATATACTAATACGACGCTTTACAAGAAACAAACGATACATGATTAAGGCTTATGGTCATTCAGTCTAGGTCGTAGAGCGTCGAGATGGGAATCAACGAAGGCATTTCTGAAAAATCGTCTTCATTCGAGTCGCTTTCGTCTGTCCCGCCTTCACCGTCGTCGTCTGAATCATTGTCGCTCTGCACTCCAACCATCTCTTCCTCATACTCTTCCTCATCGTCTTCATCGTCCTCGTCATCTTCATCACCGTACTCATCATCGTCCTCGTCTTCGTCTTCGGGGAACCCAAACATATTATGGTTCAAGGACCCTAGCGCATCGTCCTTTGGGATCTCGGACACGTCCGCGATCTTCCACAACCACGTTGGACCCGCAGGGTCGTCGGGCTCGTGGTTGTTGCCTGTCCAGGTTCCGATGAAACCAGCCGCCGAACCCGGCTCCCCTATCTGTACACATACATAGTCTAATCAGCCACGCTGCACATACAGTTAAATTAGGGGGGTGATATACCTGTACAGCTTCGGTGACCCAGCGATCGTCGCTCTCGTATCGTGTCACCTCCAGTTACGGAGAAATAAGATTAAGACGGGCGATAGTGTATCGGGGGGAACTTACTAGATGCCACCGGACGTACCCGCTTGGGGTCATACACACGAACCCGTGTACGGCGCTAATCATTGTGTCGTTTGCTACGCTGACCCCCTGGAAATGAAGCCGTGGTCGGTGCTCGAACGGGGATTCGCTCGGTACAGAGTGCGTGATTCGCAGGACCATAGTGATTACCCTCGTGGCTTCGTTGAACATCAGGTGTTTGCTACAGGAGCATGAGTGAGGTCGACATATGCGTGAACGTAAACTTACAATACGGTGGTGTCTAGCCCGCCCGACGTGTTTTGACCATGGTACTACCAGTGTATTGTTAGGACAAATAAACTTCAATAAGCCAGGTTTAGCTCACATTATACTCTGCCCAACATCTCAGTTAGAGCTGCCCGCTTCATCGAACTAAAACATACATACCATGAAAATCCCGATAATCCATAAAACAAACTATTCTCCTCCATATGCCTTCCACGCCAGCCCAGTCCGTAATGCCCTGCTTGGTTACACGAGACGGGTTAACCTTGCGAGCAGTTGCCTCTGCCTTGGCACTACCTCCCCACGCTGCCTCTGCGCCCAATGGGGGTATGGGATACACTTGTCCGATGAGTCGTCTCTGGTACAAGTTCGCCAAAATCACCCACTGGCATCCGGCGAGGTGTATCCAGTTTGGTTGCATCAACCCAGCACTATCCATTACAAACGGACCATGCCATCCTTCAGGCTGGTAGTTTCGAATATTGTAGACGTAGGCGCGTGCGTTGAGTCGCGCGAGTTTAGGCTTGTCTGTCTCAATCTTGGATCGAGCAATGGGGCTCAAGTAATGAAGCTGGAGTTTGGCTGTCAGTTGTCGGTCGGGTGTGAGTTGTTGAAGAACTTCCGAGTCGTGGAAAAAGTGCCTCATAAAGTATTCGTGCGCAAAACTGTCGGGCAAGAGCATCTTGTCGACCCATGCCAGGTTGCATGTCTGTGTATTTGTGGTAGAGGCCGGAGGCGTCGTAGCAAGCATGGACAGTAGGACGGTAAAGCTGCTAGAACGACGAAGGGACATCTTGTCGTTTGATCCATCATAACTCTGCCCGAGTCGTTGAAGGAATTTCTCCGTCTCCGTACGTCGCTGAACCTCTTCTCGCCATCGAAACGTGCTGCCGTCGCCGGTGCTGCCAGAACGGGGTTGCTTCCCCTTTGAAGCTGGCACAGAAAGTGAGGTACAAAACTCGGGTGCTCTGACAGCCATGACAATCCCATCGGCGTATGCTGGATTGTCCCAGAGAGTAAGAAATACACCCTGCCAGAGTGTATCGCCTAGAGCATTGACACAGTCGTACAGCGCTCGACAAGACTGAGAGAATCGCGATAGGGAAACGGGGGAGAGCTTGCAGATAATGATTATAAGAACCTCGGGCGGTAGGTCGAGCAATTTCATGTTATGCAACGACTGAGACGAGCATGTTGATTTAGTAGTCTCGAGCACATCACCAGGCATGATTGCTATATGACCAAGCCGCGACGATCAGAACCAAATGGGGCAAGTACAAAATTGGATCACAGAGCACAGTACACCGACACGGCAAGCAGACGAATGGTGCAGAGGGTAGGTCGCTCTTTAAGTCAAGGCCACTGAACGTAACAGACCAGCTCGTGATGGTCAGCGGGATGACAGATGCCGGGCTGTCTCGCAATGCCGATCCGCACTTTAACTTTGTACGTCAGCCTCCACTCAGGGACCGCATACAAATAGGTCCACGCGACTCAAACTCCGTATTGTTGTATAATTAACTTGGATGGATTTATGTCTACTGAAAAACGTCGCATTACTCGTGAAACAAAACAATTCCAGAGATGCTTATAGTCCGCCAAATAAAAAGAGAAACATATGAAACAGTGTCCTAGCTCCGTACTATTTTGAAACAGAGTGAGGTGAAGAGCGATCAAACGACGCATAGTGTAGATTGGCCAAGTGTATGCGGTATAAAATGCGTCAAGGGCATATCATGGAAGCAACACCATCTAGAGAGGAAGACGTTGAAAATTTAGAGTGAAATGCAAGTCTTGCCATCAAAGGAGGCCGTGTAGCCAGGAGCGCAAGAGTAGACTAAAAAATATCATGTTAGACTTGTCCAATACTACGATAAAACTCAACTAACCCTCGCAACCACCAGAGACACATGCAACGTTCCACGAGTGAGAAATTGCAGTGCAGTCCTGGCCTTGGCCGAGTGTAGGGCAACCGCCGCAAGCCTTCAGCTCTTCGAGAGTATCAAGGCTGTCGGAAAAACATTAGAAATATTATCACCTAGAGTTATTAATAACGTACCACTCATAGTCAGACGAGCCGTTCAATCCCTTGGCGCCGTCGATTGGGCAAGCCGAGAACCCACGAGCGCAGAGCGTGTCGCTTCGCTTCGCGTGGTTGCGCTTGTGCTTGTAGCCTCCTCGGCCATTGCCATACGACCCTCCGTTGTTGTCATTGCCATAGCTGCCCCCGTTGTTGCCGTTGCCACTAGTGACACGTTAGACGAAGTAAAACCAAAGAACTAGTACAGCAACTTACTAGCTCCCGCCATTGTTTCCATTTCCATATCCTCCAGGAGTTTGCGAAGGTTGGGCAGGAGTACTACTGGTAGACGGGGTGGGGTTCTCCTCGCAGCACGAGGTTCCCTTTGACCTGAGGAGCTATTCAATACTAGAGGCGAAACAACGTGCATATATTACGCACCAGCCGTAACCTTTGTTGCAAGTAGGCTCAGGAGGAGACGGGTGGCGGGGAACACAGCAGCCTTGGCGGCTGTCCCAGTACCAACCGTTCGAAGGGCAATCACGAGAACGACTAAAAGACAAATTAGTATACGAGTGGCTAAATGCTTGGCAGTCACTTACGGTGGCGTGGGCGGGTTGGATGGTCCACCGTGCTCCAAACAGCAGCTGCGCTCGCCCCACTTTTGATGACAATGAGCTTCGAGTACAAATATAGGTTGGAAGAACTTACGA
>JAYRCO010000505.1:0-23747 GCA_037042815.1 Ceratobasidium papillatum
AGCACACCGCCTCCATCCCGGTGCTTCCGGTGCTTCCCAATTCCCCTTGGGGCACAGGGTCGCATGCTGTGGGCTTGACGCTCTTGTCTCCCACACAGCCGACACCCAACGTACACAGCAAATACACCACACTAGCTCACCGAGACTCACTATTCAAGCCTAATACGATCCTGATCTTCAGCCTTTTTTGGAAGTCACTGACCGGGGGACCTTCTACCACGAAGAGCCCACGTGCCTGTTTGGTCGTAAAGTCATCCAGGGCAAGCTCTGGTGTAAACACTTACTGCCTGTCTAAGCTTCAAGGCCTTCTGCCTGCGCCCAACGCCTGCAGGTATCCTCCAGGCCGCGTCCGGGGAACGTCATGCTGACGTGGACATAGTGTGCTGAATAAACTGAAATCGGCTGGCCCTGAAGACTTGCGTGCACACCTCCCATGAGGTTGTACGGCCGAAAACCTGGTGAAAAAGAACTAAAATTCGAATGGAAATTAAGATGACCGAGCGAGGATACTATTTTTTTGTCAGGCAAGACTCACCCGAGCGCAATTACAGCCATCCCACCCCGACTTCTCGTAAACAGTATACGCGCTGCGAGCAATCGCAGTAACGGCTCCGGAGGTGATCCCACGAGAACAAGTGCCTAGCCTGAATTGGTGCAAATTGCGCGTGAGAACGGCGGCGAAGAAGGAAACGCGGAGATACGATGTCCACGCGTGCAAAGGCGGAATGGGCGGCCCAGCAAGCAATGAGCAGGTTGCGCAGACGGGTGTCGGTTGCAATCTGGGGTGGTTCTGTGATACACAAGCCTCGACCCCCAAGGTAAATTCTGGCCGCCGATGTGCCCTCAAGCTACTGCATAAGGTACTAAGGATATTTACGCCCCGCCAGCAGGCATGTGCAAGGCCGTTGCCTAGAGAGCGAGTCGGAAATACGCTCATCCTTGAGATTCGACTAATTCCGGAGTCTTTGGATTCAGCTGGAGCTCTCGTAGATACTGTGGAATGCCAATGGAATGCATATTTACACAACCTCGAGGCCAAAGCCACCTCGTGGAGATCCTCGTGAATCACGTGGGGGAGGACCCCAATTAGTGACCGTTTTGGCACAACAGTGACCACAACTTGGATCCACTTTGTGCGCCTGATGCATACACCCACACAGCGCAAAGCGCTCACTGACTCGCACGCTGACATACGCTATGTCGGATGAGACATCAGACGTAATTCGTCTCATCATCAACTTGACTTCAAACAATCCCATGTGGCCAACGCGTGCAAGGCGCGTTTGATCTACCATGACCGTGGTTCAAACACGCTGTGATTGCCCATAGCCTAGCGGACACTAGTGAACATTCTAAGGATGTTTACGCAGGGCTAGCAATGCTTATCATTCACTCAATGCATTCATTCGAAATTGGTACAAAACACAAACGGATACACAAAACGCTAATACAAACAGATAGGACAGGCGGAAGTCCGCAAGCCATGGGGTCGCTAATACAAGTGGGGAGCAGCAATACAAAACAGTCGATCGAATAATTGAAAAATAATAAGGTTAGAATGGCGTAGTACTCTCATACGATTCCATCATGGGCTTGATCGCACGAGCTCCAGCCAACGAGAGAGGTGGAATCGGGTCCGAGTCCGGATCAGTGTGGCCCCCGTAAGAATTATCCACCATGGGCAAGCTAGGCGAACCAGTATACGTATGGCCATGGGCACTGCCGCTTGGCCCTCCGCGGTGATCACGAGCATAGGGGTGATGGCGATACTGATGGAGATATGAGCGACTTTGTAGCTGGGGATGGCCGCTGTTGACACCGCTGCGAGGAATCCGACCAACTGAATCGATACTTCCATAGCCACCAGATTGAGGGTACATAAACGGGGGCGAGTCATGAGTATGATCGAACAAGACAGCTTGACGAGTTGCCACGGGCATGAGAAGCGGAGGGCTCGACACTGTGTCATGAGGGCTATGGCTGAGGTGGGGGCTACTTGATATATGGGGAGTAGAAACCGAATAATTCCCCGTATGTCCAGGAGGCGAATGGAGGACTGAAAACGATGGCGACTCGGTCGTAGGAAGACGTCCGTGGCTGTACGAGCTTCCAAGCATGCGATCGCCCATACCGTGAACGCTGTACGGGGGCGAGTTCATGCGAGGCAGGCTCATGGGGTGGTCAAACTGGCTTTCAGGAGAGCTAGAATCGTGAGGAGTATACTGAGGGGGCGGCTGAGAATAATACTTGGCGCCCGGAAGAGGAGTATAGGCCGGCTCGAACGCGTCTCCATACGGTGATCCACCAGTAGGCTCATCGTTAGCACGATAGAAGTTGGGGCTGGAGGTGATGGTAGACTCGCTCGAAAGCTCCCCCGTGTACGACGGCTCATACTTGGGAGGGGTTCCACGGCCAGATAGTTCGTCTTCATCATCGTATTCTTCTGGAGGGCTCGATGGAGAGACGACGGCGATAGCGCCACGGCGCTTGCGCTTAGGGGGCGGAGCGAGGACCTCCGTCGTTATCACCCCCTTGGCGACCTGCTCAGCGTAGGCCTCTGCACAGTACTCACGAGCGTCGGTGAGCTGGTCCTCGAGAGGTTCTTTCTTGAGGCATTCCTTGTAGTGACGACGGAATTGCTCGCGGCGCTTGGAGCTGAAGAGACTCAGACTTGGAAAAGGCCGAAGATAAAATCGGACTTACACATTGCTGCATTTGCGGCACTTGTACCCATTGGCAGGGTTATGCGTCTCCTTCTCGTGGCGAGTACGGGAGGAGGGGTCTCCAAATGCAGAACTACACCCTGGGTGGCGGCAATGGTGCGGCCGGGCTCCGGTGCTGATGGTGAACACAACTCACATCAACCAAACTAGATGGAGGGAAGTCAAATAAAAGACGTACTGCGTATTCCAATGCGTAACTAGAGCTGTCTTTTGGGAAAATGACTTTTGGCAACCCTTGTGTTTGCAGGCGTACGGCCTAGATGCGCATAAGCAAGCGAACGTGGCGCAGCGTTAGACCAGAGAGGTGCGTACTTTGCATTGTTGTGGGTAGAGATATGACGGTTATAGTCGCCCAACTTATTCCAACTAAGCGTACAGAACGGACAGTGAAACTTGGCGGCCCGGTGCTGGTCTGCTGGAGGGGCAGGGGGGCCTTCGAGGTTAAAGAGTTCCTTGGTATTCTAGTGAGAGGTCGTTAGCAAGAGGTCCAAGGTAAAGACCAAGGGTCACTCACGACGTGGGTCGGATGTCTACCCATGGCTACAAATGCGAGGCGGGGTGGAGTGGGGGGCGAGGAGGGTGGCGCAAAGGGGCGGCGGTCTCTGGGCTCTATGCAGCGATGAGAAACGTGCAGGGAGCGGGTTTGACGAGGCGGGGGATGTGTGTGTCTCCTACCTAGTAAGCCCTTGAATGCGCTTTAAGAGAGGCCTGCGATGAATGGTGGGGAATGTCCGTTCTATGCCCGTACAATTGAGAGACCCAGGAGAAAACTCAAAAGGCCCAAAAGATAGCATTTCCCGAGCTCTCCCCCTCGTCAGAAGACAAAGGCCTCCCACCCCCCGGAATCAGGGGCCGGTGAGACCCGTTGATCGACTCCAGACTCGGCGATGGGTACTTTGCGAAAGAATGAAAGTTTGCTCCCGTGTGAGACATAATTTCTGGTTGGCTGAAATGAGAGTAGAATAGATATAATCGGCAGTATATTGAGCTCACAGCGATCTTTGTGCTGGAGAAACTGTTACCGATTGGCTCCTGGGGGGGTTCGACAGTCACAGATCGACAAGAAAATCCCGGAGGCGCATCCTATTTGCCTTCGTCACAGAGGTGTAACTAAACTCCGCCAGCACGTGCAGCCGTGACATAGTCTATTGTATAGCTATAGTACGATCGAGAATATTACTAGGGGCTTTGTCGAAAACGCAAGCAATGAATGTGAGACATATCGCATAACTGACTGAGATAATAATGATGGGTAGTTGAAACGCTATTACTACAAAAACAACATTTGTTCTTGCAAATTCGTAGATCTCGTTGGCTAAAATGCATTTGCACTGCATTGTATGCGCTCAGGACGATCTCCAGCTATCCGGTAGGACGCAGATGAGTATTGTGAGATGATGTGAAAAGCTCAACTGGTGAGGCTCGAGCATTTGTGCTGTAGACCAAGCGTGACGGGTATTATGGTGTACAGGGGATTTAAGGTACCATACAACATACGAGTTAGCACATCCTGGATTGTCCAAATTCTCGTCCTCTGGATAGCGTCTATATGAGCACGTGACTCCGATGCTGATTGACAGCAAGGCTGCTCTGATTGGCGCTACATCGCCGATTTCGGGTATCATGAAGATGTGTCATAGTATAATCGTACAAATTATGAGCCATAATACATGTCGAAGTATACATGAAACAGAGCGGCGGATCTAGCAGAAAGACAAAATAATACATGTTCAAGAATGGCACCCGAATATCCCACTAGTCGTCCCTCAAAATAGTGAATACAATGGCCCAAAACACCTTGCCTTCTCGGTCCCGACATACATACTGTACCGGCCTGCCGACCATGTACTTCCCCAGCTCAATTCGAAACGGCACACCCGCAACCGCGAGCGACAAGTTCCGAAAATCAATAAACGAATTATGAAAGATGGTTGTGATCGTATCCGAAGGATTTATGCGCGCATCTTTCCGTGCTTGGACAGACGAAAAGTGCTTCTTGCGCGACTTGGGGTCGTTCTTAGGGTCGGCCACAGCGCGAGTGCGAGGGGAGAGCGACAAGCGGGAAATGATTGCGGGCCGCGGCGGTTGGAGGAGCTCGTGGTGTCCCGAGCCGGACGAGGTCCGCGTTCGGGTTGCAAGTGGAGGCGAACCATTCAAAGAGACCCGTGGGGCATCACCCGCAACGATCGCATTTTCGCTCTCCGCATCGGGCATAATTCCAGACCAGGGGGGTAGCACCGAGGCGCCGCGTTCTTGTTCTTGGCGGAGGTATTTATCAAAAGACCGCTCGTCGTGTCGATCTATACGAATTCGACTCATGGTGGCAAAAGCCGGGGAGAGGATCCATGGACTCGAGTCTCGTAAATTGCACTCCATGATTGGCCAGAAGAAACGCATGGTACGTTCGATAAGTGTAAGTCCGAGGGGCGGAGTATCGCCGAGTGGTCTGAATAGGTGGGACCGATCAGTACACATCGAGGGATGGAGAAGGCTAAATTAAGGTGCATATAGTTTAAATGGATGGTCTGGGCAGTGCTTACTCGCGAAGAACAATCCCAAACATAAGATCATCAGCGGTTAAGTTCTTGGACCGCAAAGAATCACCATACTGCCCTGCGTTCCGAAATGAATTAGAAAAGTAGGTCTAGTTGTACAGTGTTGTTTTATCGACACACCTTGACATTGAATGCTAAACGTTGCCCTCTTATCCTCAAAATAACGCGATGAACTTGGTGGCTGGCTGGCGCTACCAGGAAAGTCTTTCACGCGAACTGTGACCCGACCTCGAAAGTGAGAAGACTGAACTTCGATTGGATTATCTTCATCATTCACAGACACGAGACTGTGTGTTGACAAGTCTAAGCTCGGCCCGGCGGTAACGTGGAGACGGTAAGGCATGGTAGAAGGTCTAATGAGATGTGGTCGGGCCGAATGAGAACACCCCAGGAATTTATAACACCAGAAAAACGATTAGCAGTCTAGTAGCCGGGCACGGCGTGGGCTCAACCGTGCCCGACTACAAACAAGCTGGCGTCTCTCTAGCTACGCCGATGCTCATTCGGAGAGACGAGCGGATCGAAGATGCTGTGTCGCTGTTTTAGCAGACACAGCCACTAGTTTGTGGCGGTTTGGAAGGCAATAATTTCTGAGTGGTGATAAGTCTGAGTGGTGGGTACGAATACATAATTCAATTTGATACTATAACACGAAAGTCCAATGAGCCAAGATCAAATAAGCGAAGCAAGTACCGATGTTTCTAATCTCGTTCTTCACTCCGTTCCGACCGTTTGAGCAACATAATTTTGTCTAATAAACAAGTCAAATATATTAGACTTGCTGTTGAGAAAAAGCATACCTTGGCGCAAGAAGACCTGCCGCTGTGCTTCGGGTGAGTCCGGTGGTGCCCCTGGCGAGGCCTCCTTCAGCTCATACTCGGCCTCGACGTAAACAAGAGATCTACAGAGTGTAAAAATGTCAGATTCAGCGCAAATCTTATCACAATCTCTGCTAACCCTTTTGTGAGTCTTTGGAGATACTCTGCCTGGTTAGGGTTGAACGCATAGACTTTGTGCCATGTTGTCTTAGGATCTTGACGCGCTAATTCAAGAATTTAGGACAGTGCGGGGGAGGCGAGAGTATCACATACAGCCGTCTGGAGCCGGTGGGGGAGCTCTGCCCTTGGTCGCTACAACATATCTAGGCTCTGGGTTAGGGGTGTTTGCTTTTGAGGTGAGACGTACTTACGACATATATTCACGATCAGTTTTAGTTGTTCTTACTTCAGGATCAGCTCCTAGATGACCGACCAGCGTCAGCCTCGCAAATCCCCGGTTCGGAGAGAGGTAGGGCCGGGCATTAAGCTGGGATTTGTCAATACGCGGTCTGGATGCGAGAAACAGAGCTTACGCGTGCGGTGCGGAGAGCAGCAACAAGCATTGGGGCAGGGAAGAAGAGCAAATAGCAGTGATATCATGCACGTGATGTGATTATCGGTTTGTTGTGGAGTATTTTTGTTTGAGAGTCTTCACCACGACCGACCTCATTCTTGACCTGATCGCCGGTTGCGATTTGCTTGACGTTCAGACCTTCATTAACCCCCCAAGTAGTGCGTTTTCTTGTCTCTGCTTCCCCCCTTCCCCCCTCCTCCTTCCTTCTCTTCTCACGACCCCCCACTAATCAACGCGTTACGCCCCCCGTTCTCAGACTGACCTACCACAACATGGCTGAGTTCCACACCGCGACGTTTACCTGGTATGTACCGCTTGACTGCTTGTCTAGCCTAGCCTAGCACTCACTATACGCGTATAGGCCCTCGACTGACGCTGAAGAGGTTATCTTGACTGGGTCGTTTGATAACGTGAGCTGACGCAATGTCCGCCACCAGCGTCAAGTTGCTAACGGGCCCATCTTGCAGTGGTCCAAGACTGTTTCTCTCGCCAAGACCGAGACTGGCTTTACTGGCAGTGGTGAGTGTTTTTCGCTACATAAATCACGATTTTCCGATCTAAAATGCGCAAAAGTGGATCTTCCTTGGGGGTCTGAGATCCACTACAAGTACGTCGTTGACGGCATCTGGCAGGCCTGCAAGGAGCAGCCTGTTACGCTCGACGGCTCCAACGATAACAACATCTATGTTGTCCCGCCCAAGCCCTCGTCGGCCCCCGGGCCTGAGACGTTGGTGGCAGCCGCCGCACCAGGTCCCGCCTCGGTCCCTGAGACGACCGCCCTTGCTCCGGTCGTAGACGAGCCAGTTGCAGCTCATACTGAAGCGGTGGCTCCTTCCCCCCTCCCCCCAACTGACGAGATTGCAGCCACCGATTTGGCGGCTGAAAAGTCTGCCGAGCCGACTGAGCAGCCAACCGCTACCCCAGTAGCTGCCGCTGCTGCGGCCATTCTTCCCGCTGCTGCTATCCCTTTCATCGCCAAGGCGGAGGAATCTGCTGCTCCGATGGTCGCCCAGATCCAGGCAGCCGCTGCACCACTCGTCGAGAAATTCAATGAAGTCACGGCTCCCGCTGTCGAGCAGACCAAGGAAGTTACTGCACCTGCTCTCGAACAAGCCCAGGTTACTTCTGCTAATCTCCAGGAGGCAGCTGCGCCCCATGTGGAGTATGCGAAGACTACTGCTATTCCTGCAATCAACGACGCCCACGCAACCGCCACGACTTCTGTCCAATCTGCCACGGCTGACGCCATCCCAGTTATTTCTTCCGGCGTGACCAGCGGTTTGGAAGCTGCTCAGCCTCACATTGACGCGGCCAAGGATGCTGCGGCTCCACATGTCGAGGCAGCTCAGGCTGCTATCGCTCCCCACGTCGAAGCTGTACAAGCTACTATCGCGCCTCATGTCGAAACTGCCAAAGCTGCCGTTGCCCCACACATCGAAGCCATCGCCACGAGTGCACCGGTCCAGGCCGCTCAGGCCAAGGCCCAGGAGCTCGCCGCGACCGACGAGGCCAAGGCTGCTGCAGATACCATTAGTGCGAAGGAAGGCACCAACGATACGCTTGGATATGTGCTCTCTGGTGTTGGAGCAGCCATTCACACGATCACCGGAATTGATCCTATTAACGCTGACAAAGTACGTGTATGTCTTCTTTCATTAGGGTCCGATTGATTCTGACGTATTTAGCAGATCCCCGTCGAGGAAACTGCCACCAAGGAGCCTGCCGCCGCTGCTGTAGCCCCTGTTGCTGAGCCTATCCCCGCAGTCGCTGAAGGTAAGCCCTTTACCACTCTGGGGCTCCAGCCTCTTTACGTTGGGGATCTATTGATTGCTGATAACTTACATACACGATAGCCGCTCCCAAGGAACCTGGGGCCACCACTGCTGCTCTCGAGCCATCTCACCCCTATCCCGATAACGAACCCGTAGCAAACCTTGTGGTCACTCCTCCCGCCCCCGAGGAGAAGGTCGAGACTCTGGCTCCTGCCAAAATTCCGACTCCCCCGGCGCCTGAAGCTGCTACCGTGGACACCAGCGGGCTCGAGACGCTTGTTCCTGTCGACACGACCACCGCCGATACTGCCACAACCGCTACCGAGACGACCGAGGCTGCTCCGGCCGAAGCCACCAAGGTTACGACCAAGATTGACACCTCGCTCGCTCCGGAGACCGTCAAGAGCGAACCCGTCACTCCTGCCGGCAAGGCCCGCTTCCCATCCGAGTCTGACTCGACGCCTACGACGCCGACCACCGCCGATAGGAGGAAGCGTCAGTCGTTGTTTGGCAAGCTCAAGAGTGTGTTCGGTGGTCACAAGGAGGGCAGCTCGCCTTGAGCCACCACATGAAGAACCCTTTTTTCCCTTTTACTTGAATATCTAGTTGATGACTTGTTTGATTTGTTTCTGGTTTGGCTGTTGTGTGTTACTTTTTACTCTGCCTGTATTCTTGCTGAGGATATGCTGGAGGAGGGAGGTTTTGTGTAACATGCTACAAATTTTGTCTCGCAGCTCTGCCCTGAGCTGCGCGTGCGCGTCTATTCCTTTTTCTTTTCTTTCTTCCTCAGATAGATGTGTTTTAATCAATTCTTTCTTCTTTTTCAACACGTGCATCGACCAATTCCTCTAAGTTGTCCTGGTTGTATAAGTTTACAAGCTACTGCAATCAGCCAAATATATCTGTAATGATGCCTATTGGTGAACGTATGAGCGAGGCCTTCTCGAGAAATGGAATAATCTCTCACCAGCAGCAATGGTCTCTCCTCCACGCCTTAATAGAATTCGCCCCATCTCTTTGTTAACGGAAAACGGCTCGAGCGGAATTGATACAGCACGCGCGTTTGCCCCAGAAGACGGCGCTCTAAGTGTGATTGTCACTTTGGCCGAACTCGATTTGGGCAACACACTTTCGAAATCGTCCTATGAGTTATACGTACGACATAGAACCTTAAATGGGGCCTACCGAGGATTTCGCTTGAGCACAGCCCCCGTAGCACGATCTACCGTCTCGATCAACTTGGATACCGTGGCAGGCATTTCGCGTGAGTGGTGGAATAGCTCGATTGATGATCCGCCAATGATAGGTAGTTGGACGTCGAAAACTATGATTTGAGCGTTGAACGATGAGGCAAGGGGCACGACATCATTTGGCGAACAGAGGACCGAGCCAATGCTATAAAAGGCATTGTCAGCGAGCGAAAAGAGAAAAGGAGAGGCACCAACTTGAGATGGATAGAGTCTATACCTGCCAGGTAAAGTGTGACGTTGGATCCTGCTGCCGCCCACTGGACGCTATTGTCGTCCTTTTCGATACCTGGCGCATATACGATTAGTGCACACGACTCAATTCAGACAACGCATGTCTTACTCCTGATCACCGCTGACTCGTCACCAGGGACAACTCGAACTTTCTCGCCCACTTGCACAACTCCTCCACTTATGCGTCCCGATACGCCAACGCCAGACGAAGTAACGCCCTTGAATACGTTAGAGAGAGGTATGCGCAGAGCGGCGTCAAACTCGCGCGTCGGAGGTTCAAGTTTATCTATATTTACACATCAGAGAGGTCAAACAACTAGAAAAGGAAGAACCAGACATACCAAGGAAGTCAACCAGTGGTGGATCACTCCACCAAGACCCTAGCGCTGCGTTATCCAGCTTGGTCAGGTTGACTCCAGATGCGCCTGCGCATGGGACAAATGCGAGTCGAGATGCGCTAAATCCAGCTTGGATGAGGTAGGGGAACAATGCTCCTTGGATTTCGTCAAACCGCAGCTTTTTGTAGTCAACCTGGACAACTCGCAAATATGTTTACTGAGGGTTTACGAATTACTGAGTTACTCACCGTATCCATCTTATTAATCGCAACGACAATGCTCCTCACGCCCAGACTACGCACAACGCCAATGTGTTCTCGGGTTTGACCGCCTCCTTCGAACCCTTTCTCGAATGCACCAGTTGCAGCGTCAACCACAAGTAGAGCACAATCGGCTTGCGAAGCACCAGAAATCATGTTTGGCACGAAATCTTTGTGTCCAGGTGCGTCCAGAATTGAGATAACCCGGTGTTCAGTTGGTAAGACAGACTGAGCAATATCCATAGTAATACCCCTACGGTCGGTTGGATATCAGTGTCCAAAACGCATAGATCTATTCCTCACCTCTCTCGTTCCTCGGTACCCGCGTCTAGTTCCCATGCCCAGCTAAAACTCGCTTTTCCAGCTTTCTCGCTCGCACGCTCATGCTCCCGCCGCCTTTTCTCTTCCACCTGGCCACACTCATATAACAGTCGTCCCATCAAGGTCGATTTTCCCGCGTCAACGTGACCTAATGCGGCGTTAAAGCGCATATTGCTTGTATGCGCTCAGTAACGACGTACCAATAACAACCAGGCTTAATTTTTTTCGTCCGTCGGCATCACCTACGTTCGCCTCTTTCCTTGCCTCTTCAAGCACACGCTCCCTTGCAATTGTTACCTTTGGTGCAGGAAGTTCCTCTGCCTGTGATTGTGCATCGTCGGACCTTTCGATATTGAGGCCAGCCATATCCACATCAAGCGCATTTGCTGACATCTCGGTTTTCTTTTTTGATGTGGAAGCAGATGCGTGCGACGGTACAGGGGTTTTCGGTACTGCCTTGGTCGATAGGGGTTGTTTATTTGGGTTGACTTTCTTCAATCCCGGTGGTCCATTGGCTTTATGAACGGCTATGGGGCAAAAAGTGTTAGCATACCTATCAGAACGATTCGGAAGCAAAGGTGGATGAAAATAAGCATTGATTTATGTGAGTATTTCCAGGGTATCCAGGAGTAGGTTATTTCTTAGCTCCCATCACAGTTGATGCCTTCTTGAGCGCATTGAGTCGGGTTCCCTCTCGGGCAGCCATGACAGCATCATCGGGTGATGGTGTGTTGAATTGAAATGCGGAAGGAAGTGGACCAGATACGATCCCAGAGTAGACTTGAGCAAACGAGTTGCCTCGATCGATAGGTTCGCGTCGTGTGACTAGCACGTTCCCGAACGGAGACGGCCCCGTCCTGAGAGTATGTACGCGATGTGATCCATTCAAAGGCAACGAAAATGCATCAGTGCTAATCGGTCGCAAGGCATGGAACAGCTCGAACTCCGATTTGGAAGCATGTTTGTCTAACTCTGGCTCAAGCGATTCTGTGGACGGTGGGGGTCGAGCTGCGGCTTCCTGTGCCTCCTTCTGAGCCTTTATGCGTTGCGCAAGCTTAGACAGTGGTGGACCGCTGTACTTCGGGTCTGGTGCTTGGGATTTATGGGGCAATGAGGATATAGGTGTACTACGTTGCGCAGCAGTCTTTTGAGCGAGTGCAGATAGTTTGGATATTTTAGCTGGAGGAGGGGTAGCCGTAGTCACATTTGAGGCAGCAGAAGGAAGCTCCGTGGTAGAGGGCTGGGAATTTAGGGGAGTTTTTCGAGACAACCCTTTGGCAAGACTTGCGAGGCCAGAGGTTTTGGTGGATCCATCTACTGCAGGAGTCGATCCAGCCTGCTTGCGCTGCAAGGCAAGTCGTTGGAGGGCGGTCAAGGGTGCCTGGATAACGTCGTCCTGCTCTGGTACTGATGCCGACGGACACCCAGAATGAGATATGATGGCCGGAAAGTAGAAAATAAAAGGAATACGACTGCGTTGGCATTCCGCGCAGCCCAGAAGAAGGAAAGATAATAAAGGGGGCGAGTAAGAGATCCAAACGAACCTTTTTTAGCAGCGGTCGCGGCCTCCTTCGCTCGCTGATCTATGCGTAGATTAAAATCAAGTTTCCCAGACAAAATGTAGAGTTAAATGCGCACCTAACAGCCATGATATTGTACCCTCTACATCAAAGTACGAGTCCCATAGAGCGTCCTTGATCTGTTTGTCCGTGATCCCAGATTCATCTTCGTCCCCTAACACAGACCGAACCTGCACGAGCCCAGTGTTCATTTGATCTAGCCACGAGATGAGTCGTGAGATTCTGCGTCAACAAACGGCCTACCTTTCTGCTCAACAGTCATTTCCTCTGGAACATTAGGTTCTTTACTAAGTGTTTGGCTATAAGGGAAGTGGGATCAACATACCATCTTCGTCATAATTATCGGAGAGTTCATCCTCCGCGAGCTCATCTAAACCAAAAGATTAATCCTAGCTGTTTTCTTATTAAAAGCCATACTTACCATTGATGTTCAAATTCCTTACGTCTCGATGCCTAGACATACTTGAGATCGAATAAAGTAGTATTGTAGAGTTGGGTGTACGCTCGATCTAGAAATTGAGGATGTTGATGGATGCGAAGTAGTGATGACATCATTCCATTTGCAATGCAATTACAGTGGCGCCACTTGTCACTTACCTGTCAAGCCATCTTGGTCTCAAGGGCGACTTACATTTATCCTGTTATCGCACCGAGCCCGCAGCTGCTGGACTAACAGTTCCTTAGATGTATCATTGAGTAGCAAAAATAAATTAAAATTAAAATCGTAAGTATACATGACAGCCAACTGGAAATGTAAGGTTAGCTCAGAGTGGGCAAATGGAAAATCTGGTCCTGAAAATACACTAGAACGTTGATGGTCCCGAAGGTGACAAGAAACTAAAGAGAATGTGCATCATTCCCTCCATGAACTATCATAGGCGGGGGGTAATGAGGTTGGGCCGTCCTGGCGTACACCGCCCATCAAACGAACGCCTGCGTCACTTTCTTGCACGGGATCGACAGGATTGGGCTCGGGCCGAGCATGCTTTCTGGAAGCAGTAGTCTGACGCGACGCTGGAAGAGGTGCCTCGTACACAGACTGGGAGGTAGAGCTATCTGACGGACCCGTTGAAGGTCCAGCATTCGATGAACCAAGATGTGTAGCAGAGAAGCCAGCGGAGGGGTTACTTCGAAGCTTCGTGGATGCGGGTTGATCGGTCATACGTAAATGACCTATCCTGACATCAGGACGGGCATTTCGGTTCTGCACGGGTGACTTACTTTGCGACATTTCAGCAGCTGGCAAGAACGGCTCAACCACCATGCCGTTATGATCTTCGGTCAAGTCTATCTCAGTTTTTGAGCCTGCCACCGATCTTCTCGCGGACCTGCGGCGCCACCATAGCGCCAGTAGTATTAGTAGGAGCAGTGCAATCACCCCTGCGACGATTCCTCCCGCGATCGGACCTGCAGCAACGTGGTTAGACGTGCTTCCGTTCGAATTAGGGGTGTTACTAGCGCCCGCAGCACTGGCAGAGGATGAGGCGGAAGTAGTTGAGGGTAAAGAGGAAGAGGTGCTACTGGAATCGGTGACCAGCGGGTTGGTGACGTTCACGCAGCTGGCGTCGGATGACGTTGCTACAGTGACAATATCTAGGAATGGGGTAAGCGACTAGATCGCATATACAAAAGCAGACTTACTGGTGTAGATATCCGTACTATTGCCGTCCCTAAGCTGAAACCAGAGTTGAGTTCCCGTTGGAAAGTTGACGTGCCACCTCATCTGGTTGGTGGATGTTATCCCGACGTTTGCAAGCTTGTAGCTGTTTTTCTCCCCAGAAACTGACAAAACATAAGGTGCCTGTATCGTTGAGCTCAAATACACATGCATTCTCAAGTTTGGAAACTTACTATTCCACCGTACCACTGAACTGTGGAGTAATCACACTGGACACATATTGGATCCCTACGAAAGCAGCAGTCAGTCGAGCGTGTCATGGTTTTACTTGGACTAAATATAAGTACGCACGTTGTAACAAGTCCAAAAGATCCTAAAATGTGTTAGCTCTAAAGACCAGCTACGCGCGAAGTATAACATACCTTTCGAGACCTGTGCAGAAACCTTTGCCAAATATCCGAGACAACATAATAGAGTTGCCGATTTATACATTGTCGTCGTACGATCCAAACCCCACCAGCGCGAGCGCTTTTGACTTGATACCCATGAGCCGAACTTGGAATACTATCAATGACATAATCTTTGACAGGCGCTTCTGCTGGGCTCCATGTTCCAAGCACCCATCCACATGCGACTCGGTCTTCCTGTGCAAGGTTGAGCTTCGCTACGCACGCCTCTTGCTAGCGACCACGATCGCAGATAAGCACTTATAGCTCGCCATGAAAAGTATTTTTGTTTCATTCTAAGCCGATATAAAATTCGCAACTGGGATTGACACACCGAACAGGTTACATCGTCGTATTCAAGGAGTCAGCCACGAAAGAGGAGATCGAAGAGTATATTAGTCGCATTAACGTGTCAGGTAAACTAAATTTCTCTTTCTTGACAAATATAGTTTCACTGGATTAACCAATGGGGTACTAACACCACTTTCCTAGGTGGCAAGATCAAGTACCATTACGATGCTTTGATGAAAGGACTTGCCGCTACCATGCCCGACTCGCTGGTTCATGAGTTCCGTCAGGATGATATTGTCGATTTTATCGGTCAGTCTTATTTGTGTTTGCTCTATTGTGACTTTAAGCCGACTTGTCGGAACACTACAGAACCTGATGGTGTAGCTACCACCCAAGGCCAGGGTGGGGTTGGAATATTCTAATAGCGCTCGTCTTACCCTGTAGCTACCTACACACAGCAATGCAATCAGCTGCAATTGATCCGTTATAAAGTCTCTGAACTCCAATTGGAACTGAGGCCGATGTCGTTAGGGTAGGAGCCCGGATGATTGTGGGGTTGCCAGTGAGTCTAACTGCATGAAAGCTAACTGACCTTCATTCGCCAACTGACCCTCTTTCAACAGCCAACCATTTTGTCTAGTCTTCTCGCCACGTAGCCGTCCTCGGCGACCTGCCCTCCTGCCAAGACATTGCGTCTTGCGGCCGGCGATGTATCCGAAAGTTGACCCTTGCCTACGCTGGCATATATAAGACGCGACTACTAGACGTTTCTCCTACCAACAGCCACGACAACCAAAATGCCTCTACTGTCCGAAAGGTCTCCTCAAAGTATGTTCATTTTGCTTCATGCGAGAGGGTTGATTCACATTAATGCCGATAACCCACAGGCTACTTGATTGTTTTCCAGGATGACGCTAAGGAGGCTGACGTCCAAGATTTTAAGGATGACATTAATCACAAGGGTAAGCAACTTTCGTTCCAACCATGAGGTGCGATACTGACTCAACGCTAGGTGGTATAATCACTCACGAATACACAATTATTTATGGGATAGCTGTGACCATCGAAAAATTGGTCCTAGATTCACTCCGGGGCAACAGCGTCATTAAATACATAGGTTAGTTTTACCTTGTTCTCCTGTTACTTATTCACAGATGGATCGGTTTGAACTTTCACAGAGGAAGACGGTCCAGTTACAATCTCCTAAGATATTTACCTTCTCTCCATGTATACTTCTCAAAGGGTGTGATAGCTTCTCAATGATATGTTTCTTTACCTTGATAATTTCATTGAGCATTTAATGTACCCTAAGAGTGTTGTACTAGGGAACAAATATGATATCATACCGATCTGATCGTAGAAGCGACAGACTGCTTCCGAAGCATCAACGGGATACCCCAAAAGCAAATTGGTAACTGCTCTAAACAAACGCTACCATCACGGACACCACAATCGAATGGGTATGCACCTCTAAACCGTAATTAATGCTCGGGGTGACTATTCCGAGTTCCCTGTTTTAGCTTCTTCAGAGACTGTGACACTCAACGCTGCACACCCTCCCCAAGAGAGGGCGATTGAAGCGTTTAACGAAGGTATGCCGTTGCTTGTTTAAAATGATATCCTAGCGATTCATAGGTGACCCATCTATTTAGTACTTCCCAAGATTAAACTTGCCATCATAAGTTCTCGCCACGACTGGGATAATCATGAACCTAGGATGTGGTCAAGAGCAAGCGGTCTGAGTGACCCCGAGCTGTCGGGCTTTGTTATTGAAAATGACTTGGTCGAAGTTCGTGCTGGAACAACCTCTTACGGTACTATCAGTAAGCCTGTTCTTCTAAGATTGCATTCGAGGCCTTCACATGATTCGAATTTCGATAGTTATCGGTAAGATTAGGGTTCCTGCTATCAATGATACGGAAGGCGAAGGCTTCATACACGTTAGGTGGGTGTCTCAAGTCTTGTTCAGAAAGTTATTTCTTGTTAAACATAATCTTCTGCAAATACCAACAGGATTCATGACCCTCCTAATAAGTGAGTATCTCCTGCCTAGCCAAGATCCACCAGTCTGAATTCACGTGCAGGGTGCGAGCACTGTACGGCTCTCATTGCGAGCTAATCCACTAAGCCTGTTTGGTGCCCAGGGTACCGAGGATGTGGTCTTCCATTCGCTCTTCACGGACGAAGGTAGCCCTGACGCTGACGGTAGGCCTACCACATTCCGCGCAATCCAGACGCGGGATACCCCACTCGAATTCTTCAATGAGTAGGAGACGCGAATGGTATGAAAAGTCACTTGGTGGCAATTATAAGCTGACCAAATTACAATTAGTACGAGATGCGGATGCCAGTACAATGGTGCAGGAAATGTATGAACATATGTACAATGAATTGAATGATAACGGCACAGCAAGAAAACATGGACGATAACATAACGATCTAACGACGGCATAACTGTCCTCATTTCCTTATTCTCCTCCCATGACGCTATGCTCCGCTCCTTTGATACTTCCTCCAGCCTTCGCCATCTTGTTAAAAAAGTCTCTAATTCCCATAGTGACCAACTAGAGTAAGGTTAGTGGTCTGCTTGTTGGATGACGGAGCAACATACGTTATGGTCCTCCTGTGATGAGCCACCATAGACGGCAACCACGCCCATTGGTGTAATCGGCGAGTTTTGCAGCCAGATTGGGAAGGCTGGGTGCCCGAACACGTTAGAAATAATTCGCGTATGAAAAGATAGGGATTTACCTCCACCTTCCATCAAGAACTCGGGGGAGGGTAACCCAAGCTGGTCCTGAGTTTTCCCAACAGCCTGCAGATAGTGTCAATTTTTTGCAAGAAGATCGCGTGATACAGCACACAAACCTTCATACCCATAGAGACATAATAACTACTATGCCCCGTTCGTTTGACCACGTTCATAATCGCGTTTAGTCGGATCCAACTATCCAGGCTGACATCACTGCCCTCCCCAACGGTGCAGGCAAAAAGCGTGTGTCCTGCTACAGTTTGAATCGAGATAACCAGACCTTTCCCCTGTAACAGAGATTGTGAGACAACTATAAACCGGATGTAAGAATGTTTTATTTATGACTTACCTTTGCGTGTCTTATCGACCCTCTAAATCGCTTCCGGAGTATCAATCCAAGAGTAACGGCATCTTCCGACTTGAATGAGGGAAACCTTAGTGTGAACTCTTCGGTAAGAGTTGCGGACGCGATTTCAGAATCGCTAGGCATAGTTGGTCGTGGTGGTTGCTAGGTCTGAAAGGAAAGAGGCTAGATCTACCGCAGATCAGTACGTGATGGGGAGGGGTGTGCAGAGATAGACAGGGTTGAAATACCACCAGCAGGTGAAGCTGGGTTGAGACCATGCTTGAACAATGTGGCGGATTCTACACGCCTTTGCGAGCACGTGCACCAAATATGGACTGCGAACTACGCTGGTACAAGTAAATAAAATCAGCCCACTTACCTACACCTAAACCACCACAGTCTATCGTCGAGTCAGATGGACAGGACAGACGGTTGGAACAAGGCGCCCCCGACATACGAAGACAAACATGTTGAACAAAGCATCAGGGTTACAGTGGCTGTGCAGTCGGCGATCTCGATGCATTTAGCCACAACAGGCCGAATTTGCCTTCTTTGGAGCTAGTCGCTGGTCAGGGTAAGAGCTGCAGGCGGCACAACTACGAAGAAGGTAGCCTGTCGTACGAGTATGAGTGTTTGGCTGCGTCTCATCAAATGCTGGCGCTGACCCGCCGCAGAAAAAGCAACGCCGGAGTCGTTTGCCGTGGAGAACTCCGGGAGTTCGGACCATTATTGCATGTTTAGGGCTATGTGCCCAGTACAAAAGGAGCCACCGAGGACGCCTGTCTGGCCCTCCCATGATCTTTCTGCTTCAACGTCCGCTCATTTAAAGGCCTCGGTCTCGCTCTTTCTCTCCCTTTCACACAGAATCGTCTCGGAACCATGCAATACCACTCGTTTTTTGAACCCTGTCAGCTTCCAACCGGCGAATGGACATCGCTGCACTTGACCTGGGCGAGAGCCCCGGTCCCTGGTTCCTCCAAATACTCATCCTGGCGTCTCGTCTGCTCTCATCATATACACGATCGCGGTCTACGAGCTCAATACGAAGCCTACGGAGACTTTAGGCTATCACAACAGTCACAGCACATCCGAGAACTATACACCAACCGATCTGCTTGCCCCGCTCCACCATGTTCCTGTAATGCCACAATCAATTTCCCGGAAGGGTTTGGGGAAGGCGAATATCGTGCAAACGACGAAGGCTCGCAGCAATGGGGCGACATTGGCCCAGCGTCGCGCAGGCGAGACCGGAAGTATGTACATCAGTATTTCAATTGGATAATCGATTGACACGGCAATCAGGCGCTCGTTTCATCCTGTTCGCTCCTGTTGCAATAAACCTAGCCCAGGCTTCGACAGTCACCCCTGTTACGAAATTCCGCCTCCTCGTACTGAGCGTACTCGCACCCAGTCTGGGTTGCGTGCTCCACCACATCCCCCGTCTCGGCGGCCCACCCCAGAGCAGCTTACAGAGGCTTGGGGAACCTATCGGCGAAGATGCCGTTCCATGTGTAATTCTGCTCATACCACCACCCCAAGTCGACAGCCGCTCACGTTCTCATCGATTCCATGGCCAGTTTTTGGAGCCGTTACTCGGCTCTCTGATCTTACTTATTCTGCGATACATCATTTTTTATGCACACCGGATAGCGACTACAGCGAGCAGCGAGCTCGAGTCAAGGATGCACTCTTAATTTTTCACCCTGATAAATCTTTGTCACGGTGGATTTCTCAATTGCGACCCGAAGATATACCAATCACTCGAGAGGCGCTTGTTGTTGTTACTCGCCATCTCACCACTATCCTTCAATCTTTTTGATATACCCATTTGGGCTTGCTCATTCTTTCTTTTTCTTATCCTCCGCTGTGCGTTCTTGGGATACATTGGTCTATTGCTACTTATTACAACATTCATCGGTTATTCACTGTATCCATAATTTCTCCTTTTATGTCACCAGAGCGGGTTGAAGAGTGCTTAGTCTCAGTGCGTAGTGCCTCTATTAGTATGACACAGCGCCTTTGCTACCGATTTGAGCGGAAAACCCGACACCACCATGCTGACCGATTTTACGTGACGCATACAGCCTCCTAATCCACGCCTCGATCACTGTTGGTACAGCCACATTGTATATATCCAGGGTTCAGTATGATGATTTCCAATGTGCCTCGGCCATCTCTTGTTCACGACCTCAGCCATGAAGCTCTCTCGGAACGCTGTACTCACCACGGCTTGGTTGTGTTCTATCGATATATTTGCAGCAGCCGCATTACAAAATCCACCTCCACAACAGCTTGTTTCTCCACTTATAGCGACCAAGCTTGAAAAAACCGCGTTGCTCCTAACATCTCCTCCCACGTACCCCCAATGGACATATATTTCTGGGAATGGGAGCTGGGAGTACTTTCCGGCTGCGAAATGGACTAGTGGCTTCTTTCCTGCATCGCTCTACCTTATGGATACTAGGAAGAATGTATTGTGTAAGGGGGACAACTCGACTGGTCAGACCGACTGGCTCTCGAATGCACAGACTTGGATGCAAGGTTTGGATCCAGTAGCAAACCCAGACGCAGGTACGCTTTGGCTTTGCTAGTCTTATTGTTCTTAGCTGACCTTTTTGTGGAAATTTAATTCAAAATTTGTATAATTTTTTCCCGCCTCCCGCCTCCCGTTTTCGACCCACCTTTCCCTGCCGCGTCGAAAAAAAATCGTAGATCTAGAGTCAGGGACGAGGCACGACGTAGGCTTCTTATCGTTCGGCTTTTTTGAAGCTATTAGGCGGTAAGTTGGTGCGTTTTGAGGTACAGGTCATGTACTCAGCGCCAGACAGGAATCCCAACAACCAGCAGGCAAAGGGTGCCATCAACGAGTTTGCTAGGTACCTGGCTTCTCGATTCAACCCCATAGTCGGCTGCACGATGAGCTGGGAGCCTACTGCGGCTGAACCGCAGGCGTTCCAGGTGTGTTTTCAGATTTGGCCGGAGAAACTCGCGCTGACGTTCAATTACCAGGTTATCATAGACAATGTGAGCATCACAATGTTGATTTATAACAGACACTGACTTGGAAGTGCTATTAGATGATGAATCTAGAGGTGAATATTTTTTCTCGTATCATTCAAACGTATGTGCTGAAATCCCTTTAGCTCTTAATAGTAGCGTCACAGCTCACTGGAAACTCAACACTGTACAACATGGCCACAAGCCACGCCAACAAGACCATGGTAAACCATATCCGGCCCGACTGTAGGTCCTGTTTTTCTTGAACCAATATGTCAAGCTCAAGGTTCCCTTGTCCAGACTCAACGTATCATGTTGTCAATTATGACAGAAACACTGGCGCCGTCGTATGGCAGCGAACTGCTCAGGGTTATGCTGATAATAGGTTCGTTGGTGTAACGCTACCATACGAACTTTTTTGCTGACTATACTCCATAGCACATGGTATGAAGTCGAGATGTCCAACTCCCTCTGGATGCTAACCATTGTACAGGACCCGAGGCCAAGCTTGGGGGATTCATGGATTCGCCACAAGTAAGCGCTTCTGAAATATAAGCAGCTCAACTCGCAGGCTGACAACCATACGCAGTGTACAACTACACCAACGATGCGAACTATTGGGTGACATCCCGTCGATTGGCAGAGTACTATCTTTCCCGCTTGCCTGAATCAGGGGTTCCTCCGTGGTATGCCCGGGTTGGCTTAGTCTGAATTTAAAGTGGACGCTGAGCTGTCTTGCAGGGACTTTGACGCACCCGCAGTGGCTGGACGGCCATCAGACACATCCTCCGCAACCATTGCGGCCTCGGGCATGCTAATGTTGTCTCGGTTTGAGCGGGTTGCATCCAATGCCACTGGTGCTGACTTCTGGGCTAATGCCGCAGTTAAAGTAAGCTGACTCTAGCCTACTCTGGCGGGCCTACGACTAATGCGCATGGCCTTTAGTTATTATCTAGCACTACTACCTTGGCTTGGCGTACAGAGTCCAACTGGGACAGTCTTTTATCAAATGGGACTGTCAACAACCCCGGTGTACCCCCCAACAACAATACGGGCATTGTCTATGGTAAGAATTTGGTGCTGCTATACTAGATTGAAATGGTTTAATTGACGCGCCAACATTGTAGGCGACTATTATTTCATTCGGGCAGGGAATGAATTGCTGAGCCAAGGGCTAATGAATTGTTCCAACGGAGGAACCCCCGCTGAGACCAGTGCAGGAGCTCTTCCCTCGGGCTCTTCATCAAACAGTGCTGTGTTTCTTGCTTCGAATTGGTTCTTGTTGCTCTTGGGTGGATTGATGGCCCATTTGATGGGCGGTGTCTGATGCAATGGCTGGAATATCGACAGACATTTAGTTTCACGAATATTGACGGACTTTTACAAACTTTATGATATTTTGTCGATAAGCTCTGTAGTGCTTTCGTGTGTTCAGCACAGATTTATGACTGTAGTATTATGTCAGCCTGTGGTTGATCAATTGCCACCATCTCTTTGTGCTTGGGGCTCCACCACAAGCCAACCCTCTACTTGTCACGCCAAGCTTCTAGCAGCCTCTTTTCATCGCCAGTACGTTTCACACGTGTCGAAAAATGACCCGGCTGGCCGAAATGACTGTTAGAACATTACTAGTAGCTGCGGATAGCGCCTCACCGAGATAGGCTGTACACTGCATCATACCTCGGGCCCCACTTTGCCCATTCAGCTTGCTGTGCACATAAAAATCCGGCATGATGATCAGCTCAAGCCCATCTCCCTCGCCAATCGTCCACACACTTATTATCCATGTCGCTTTCGTCTCTACCACGACGATCATCTGCAGTGCTCCAGTCTAGCTCAATGTCTATACCGTACCAACTTGTGACTGGCCAGTTCGCCCCTCACCGCAGACCTACTATTGGGGCTCCGGACGTGATGTTGACTGCGCAGCCGAGCGCGAGTTTGAAGCGGCGGGCACACATTCGACGGACGAGTCGCAGTGGGAACTCTCCAACTGATTCAGAATTCAGCGCACGACCTCCGCCTCCGCCCAAACCAGAGCCTCTAACCACGGCTTTTATGAGGAATCTCTCTGCGTCGACTGCGACTACTACTCAGCCGTTGACTAGGCGGCCGACGTTGATGGATTCGACGGCTGTCGAATGGCGGGACTCGCCGAGGTATCAGCCAAACGTGTCGTCCAGAGCAGACCTCTCGAGAAGGTGTGTTTCTCATCTAATATATTTGAATATGTACTGATCCCACGACGATTGTAGATCGACTGTGGCTTCTGTTTATTCCATGCCCTCTGCTGGGGGACACGAGTCTCGTCGATCCACGCAAGAAAACTGGATACAAGATTGGTCTTTTGTCGAGCAGGCACTACAGAATCGGGGCCTTGCTTCGCCACCTCCATCTCATTCGTCTCAAAGCCCCGTATACTCGAACCCGTCTGTGTATCCTAGGACTCCTTCGCGCAGCAACAGCACGGCCGGACTATCTCGCGGCGATACGGCTCACGTACGGACCTTGTTGCTTGGGAGGCGTAGTGGCTATGATATGTTCCCCGAGTCTCCCGCAGAATAATCACGCCATACTAAGGTCTATTATCGTCACCCATCTTTGAATACCCGTCCTAGTGTATAGGATAATGCCTGAATACTTTCTATCACACCCACTTTTAACTTGGACTAACTTATTGACTTTTCCATCTGCCCATGTATACTAGTTGCATTCCTTTTACTACATACTCATTCTCTTAGTCACTAGATTTTTCTATCCATGTTTTCTAGACCCCATGTCTTATGCTTATGCTCAATTTCATGTTCCGTATATGCGCCTTCCGATATAGCCTAATTGGGCTGTTAGACTAATGCGTCATGTATACGCGTGTTAT
>JAYRCO010000506.1:0-23746 GCA_037042815.1 Ceratobasidium papillatum
GTGGATAGAAGAGGTACTCACAGAGAGTTAAAGTTGGCCTTGTCTGCAGACGAACCTCCGCGCGCTGGGTTTCCGACGAACTCCCAATCCTACACCAACGTGAGTGAATGAAACAAATTTCACGAGGAGAACTTACGATATCGATACCGTCGAACTCGAGTTTCCGAGCCCAAGCAACAGCAGAATCAATAAATACCTTGCGGCTCGCAGCCGACGAAGCCATCTTCGAAAAGAACGGCGTGTAATCGATTCCTCCCGTATACTGCGATGCCCGTAATCATCCCCAGAATAAGTCAAAAAAGCCAACGAAAATATGAGGAGGGACTTATCATCGTTCATAGACCACCCTCCGACAGAGTACGAAGTCGTGCAGCTCGGATTGAGTTTCTTGATCCATCGGTTCATGCGGAGAGAAAGGTCCTCGTCGTCGTATTCGTGCGGGATGACGGTGAAGTTTTCGGCCATGAAGACGAAGGCGTAGTTGACGTGGGTGTAAAGGTATGGGTTGATGTTCTCAGGTAACTAATGGTCATGAAGAATAAGTAAAAATATGGTCAGTGTAGTTCGGCATGACTTACGAAAGAGGAGTCGTTGTGGCAGGCCGGCGTCGATGGGTCGAGACCACGATATTGAGCCCAGTTCGAGAAGTAGCCGACGAGTTTCCTAGTTGAGAAAATGTTCAGAACAGTTCCAGAACACAGATCGAATACTCACTTGTTATCGAATGTTCCCGCCGGCGGCTTGAAGAGTTTAGATGTGTCAATAGAGGGAGCTTTGGGCCCAGCCGGTGGAGGTGGAGGACCGTCGTTGATCTACACCCCATCGTGTGAGAAGAGTGACTCAAGGAAGAAAAAGGGCGACTTACGCATTGACTTTGGCAGCGTTTAGAAGTTAAACAATAATCGCTGGTTGTCCCACAGTATCCGTATTGACCGCAACACTGACGAGCAACATATCATGAGTAGACGAAGTCAAGGTTTAAAACGATACCCACCTGCTTGCTAGGACAGAGTGCACCTTTGGCCTGTGATCCACAAGTACCTAGAAGCAACAACCGTCAAATCGCGAAATGAGAGTTGGCAAACACACTCACCACCTTGGCCAACAACAACCGCCGCAAGACCCAACAACGAAACTACAGACTGGAAGAGCATACCGAAGAAGGGGGGTGATTCTCGCCAAGTCTCAGTTCGCACCCAGGTATACCCATCTCTGCTGGATGCAATAAACAAATTATGCCCATCGTGGCCGGGAAGATCACACAAGCGAGAAGAGTTTCCGGGGTCCCCGATCGCTAGGGACCGGTGATGTCGGCCAAATTAGCCGAGCGCCTCATTCCGGCCAGGGACGGCCGCTTCTATTCTGGGTTTGCGCCTCCCCACCACGAGCTCATTTACTGCTTGGTGAACCGATGGCTCTCTTCACCCCCCTTTCGATATGGGCGCTAATACTATGCTTGCGAGAATTGTTGTAGGCCTTGGGTTGTCTGTAGCCGGTGAGTTCTTCGTCGCCTGTTAATATGTCGGTATGAATTTTGATTTGCGTTTATTCAGCTGTGAATGCCGCCTGTACCAAGACATACGCGGTGAGCATAACTCTCAGAAAATTTCTTTTGCCGTTATCTCATATTTTCTCAGGTGGTCAGCGGCGACACGTGCACGACCATTCCTCAGAAGAATAGCATCAGCTCGTACCAGCTTACGAAACTCAACCCATCGTTGAACTGTAGCGCACTCAGTATCGGTCAATCTCTATGTCTTATTGGTGAGCTACCTGGAACCCAATCTCGAATACTTTTGATCAATACTTGGTAGACTCGACGTACAACTGTCAACCGGTCTATACAGTCAAGTCAGGCGACACTTGCTCAACCATCGCAAGCACAAATGGGATCGACACCACTCAACTCAGTGAGTCTATCAGTCTACCAATCTACCAATCTAGTACTCGGTCTAACTCGATTCATAGTCAACAACAACCCGCAACTTGGTAGCACGTGCGCGATACAGCCCGGTCAAAACCTCTGCGTCACCAAGCCCACAACCACCACCGCGCCCGGTATGATACCCGTATAACTATGGCATACCTCTGGACTGACCTGTGCTCTTAGCGACGACAACTTCCAGCTCTGCCGCAGGTAAGTTCACTCGATTGATAAGACAAATCGAGACTCACGTTCGTTTCTCTAGCTACGTCTACCATTACATGCACAAAGACATACGCAGTCAAGTCCGGCGACAAGTAAGCTCCATCCTTATCACTCAGCTCCAACCTAACCCCGCGTCCTTAAAGCTGCCAAGCAATCGCCTCAGCAAACTCGATCTCCTACTACCAACTCACATACCTAAACCCCTCCATGAGCTGCACCGCCCTTTCCATCGGCCAATCCCTCTGCCTAACCGCCTCCCAATACAACTGTCAGCCCATCTATACCGTCAAATCCGGAGACACCTGCACAACCATCGCTACGGCAAACAGTATAACCGCCAACCAGATCATTACGAATAACCCCAACGTCGGTTCGTCTTGTGCGATTTCCGTCGGACTTACGTTGTGCGTCAAGCCCGCTGCGACTACCACGACTGCGACGACTTCGAGCGCTGCGCCTACGAGCACCGCGTGTACACGACTAACGACTGTTCAAATCGGAGATACGTGCGATTCTATCGGTGCCAGGGCGGGGATCTCGAGGTATTGGTTAGGGGTCTTGAATCCGACTATCAACACGGCGTGTACAAATATCCAGAGCGGTCAGGCTCTTTGTGTCGATTCATCTCAGAACAACTGTGGATCTGTGTATCAGGTGCGTCTTCATTTCTTCGATTTGAGTTGTAGGGACTGATCGTTCGGGATAGATTACCGGGCAAGAAGGAGGATGTCAAGCCATCGCCGATTCACTCAAGATGACCCTCGCGAATATGATTTCGCTGAATCCGAATATCAACTCGGGCTGCACGAACATCTATGTGAACGTGAGTGGTCCTTCATTGACCGACTTTCTTATCTCACGATTCAATATCGATCACAGGAAGTGATTTGCACCGCCCCAAGATCTACTACCACCCCGAGCACGGCCTGCACTCGTAACTATGCGGTATGTCCTCGCAAATTCGCTAATAACACTACTAATCCTTCGAACTCAGGTCGTTCCGGGAGATACATGCTTGAGTACGTAATCCATTTATTCAGTCACGACCACCCAAATAACTTAATTATTTTCCTAGACATCGCCGCCAAAAACTCCCTCACAAGTCTTCAATTCGCCGCGATCAATCCGTCGCTCAACTGCAACACACTTGGCGTCGGTAATTCGCTATGCTCGTTTAGCCCGAGTCTTTCGATATGCCCAAACCTGGTCCAAGTTGTCGCGAACAACACGTGCTGTATGTCGTTTCTTTAGACGTGGTACTCGTCATTCTAACCCTGGCCTGTGTAGTCAGCTTGGCGTCCGCAGTTCAGATGTCTCTCGATGAATGGAAGTCGATCAACGTCGGTATCAACTGCGATGCTCTGCAGTTGTCGTCGATTGTGTGCTCAGCGCAAGGGAACGCCACCTTGCCTCAAGCTCCTAGCGGAACCAACCCTACTGCTCGTAAGTAGACCTGGTTCATTATCACCGTGCTGGTAGATAACTACTCGTTGTAGTACCGCTTTGTGGCAAGTACGACAAGACGAAACGATGCTGCACAATGTACTCCGCCACCGCCGATTTGTTCAGTTCGTCGCTATGCTTACGCGCGAATGTGAGTATATGCTTTCATCGTTCTTGCCAACGAATATCTTATTTGGTATAAAGGGTTGCCAAGATAACTGTATCGGAGACAGCGGAGTCGTGAAACCGACGACCTCGGATAAACCAACCGTACGTCCAAATATTAAATTTACGCTCACTTATTAACCCTGTTTTCTCAGTACACCATTGGTCCTACAACTGCTCCCGACCCGACTCCGACCGCCAACTGCAATAACTGTACCTCGAGCCAATGCTGTTCGAGCTTCAACCAGTGCTTGGATCAGACTTCATGGTACTGCAAAAAAGCAAACGGATGCACGAAGAACTGTGACACCGTGAGTTATAGTACATCTTTACTGATTCGGAAAACTCACAATTCGAGCTATAGTATAATTCGACTACGATTTTGCTCCCTGGCTCGTACTATGATCCTCCCAAGTACACTTTCCCGCTCGGTAACTTCAGTCAGTATGGCGGAAACCCGTGTGTTAGCTGTAACGCTACAAACGCACTTGCAACGTAAGTATTCGCCCATTCGTTGAACAGTTTCATTCAACCAACGATTGATCTTTCTTATCTAGATCGGCGTCAGGAAAGTACTGTTGTGCCTACGGAGGTCGGTGTATGCCCCAGGTACGTGAAGCGTCTATTATCACTGGCTACTCTGTCTCACAATTCAGTACAGGAAGCTGATAGCTGTAAAGTATGGAACGGATGCTTGTACAACTGCATCGACCAAACTCTCAATGGTACTGCTTACAACGCGTGCGACGGATCTGGGACGTGTGCGTATTCTACTATTACCGTGCTTCAGCCGTGGTCAGTCGCAACACCCTCTCCGTAGTAATAGTAGCTGTCAGACGTATCATAACATGTAATGTTGGGCATATTATTTACGAGACTGTGAAGCATCTTGTGATATCGAGCCTGATCCTGAACCCAACCATCAAAAGTCAATACTCGCATACCTCCCCCGACCTTCCCCACAGCAAAAGTCAGCCTATTCGTACACATTTAGATGTATATGAGAGGGTTTTGTGATCCTAAAGTATACCCAGCTTCACATTATGAACCACTCTGAAGGTCATAGGTTGAGTCCCGGTGGTCCTTTCAACATGCTCAGTTCTAGAAATTATTTTGTGTTGTAGAGTCCGGATACTTGCTCATCCTCCCTGAGCCCTATTCGGGCACATATTTAATTTATCTGGCGACTGCGGTGCAATCCAGTCGTTTCTTCTTCTCCATCACGTTCGTATATTCGGCCTCGACGCGCTAGCCTCACTACATCGTGGATGATTATGAGTACACCTATGCGTGTAATTGCTGTAACGCCAGGAGCTTATAGGATTCATGAAGTTATTTTCCTTCCTCGGACCCAGCTGTATTATCTTGGAGCACATCGTTGCTTTCTTTTCCTACGTCGACGCATGTCTTACTGAGCTGCTTTGTACCAATTTCACTTCGTATCCTCAGTTAAAAATCATAATTTGCTGTTCTAACTCAATTTACATAATGTCAATGTCCCCCCGAGAAACCAACGTGAGCAATAATCCAGTGATACTAGACAAACGTGGCTTAAATTTCCACCCCTTGTGGCTCATTGGCGGTAATTTACCCACCACCTGCGCTCAGTTTGAGACGTTAACCCAAGCCTCCCGGTGGTTTACCTAGACCGGTGCAACAGCACAGCCGGGAGGGTAGATGTGGGGTATATCCATGAGGAACCTCCGTGTCAAACCGCAAGCGATCGACGCGTTTTGCTTCGATTGGGTAAATTTGCAACCGGGGTATTCCCTGACGCTTCACACGGCGCGCCCAGATCACCTATTCGAGCATAGAAATTGTGGCCTTGATTGTCGTTGCTTCTACGCGCAGCGCTTGGCTGTTCCGGAGACCTCTGCGTAGCCGGGCGCTTCCTCCAGTCAAAGTAGTGCCAGTCGTTCGAGCACGCTTGCGTTCACATAAGTTTGAGAAAGGCACGTGACGTGCGAGAACAAATGGGCAGGAGTTTATCTCCGAGGAGATTCTCCTTCTCCTTACCACGCCCATCACGAGCCTACGTACACCTACAGACTCAAGATGCAAACTTCCACCGATATCAAATCGCTCGTCCACGACGCCTATTCCCAAACTGCACGTTCTATCGCAACCGCATCGTCAACAGAGCTCGGCCAATTTCAGCGTATTGCCACAGCCTTTGGTTATACGGCTGATGATCTCCAACTGCTTGATGGTGCCAACATGGGTCTTAGTTGTGGCAATCCTGTAGCAACTGCCAGTCTACTTCCAGGTGAGGTGGTGGTCGACCTTGGGTGTGGCGGGGGAATGGATATCATTCTCGCTAGCGGTAAAGTCGGTGATTCTGGGAAAGTGTATGGAATTGATATGAGCGAAGTACAATACGCATTTGGTCTATTGGTTGGCTACTCATCATCACAATAGGACATGCTAGTAGTGGCAAAGAAAAATATTCGAGCTCGTAACCTGACAAATATCGAGCTCCTCCATTCCTCGATCGACAGTCTCCCGCTCCCATCTCAGACTGCCAACTGCATCTTATCCAATTGTGTTCTTAACCTCGTACCAGCCGATGAGAAACTTGCCACGCTTTGCGAGGCATATCGGGTCCTGAAGCCCGGAGGGCGATTGGCAGTTAGCGATATTGTGGAACGGAAGTTGATGCCCAAGGATATCAAGGAAGACGCAGTATCATATGTTGGCTGTGTGGCAGGGGCGATCGATACAACAACGTATCGACAACTCCTGGAGCAAGTTGGGTTTCAGGGCAGGTTTGGCTTACTTCAGCGCTGTTCACTAGTATACTCATCATATATTGGCGTTTGATAGACATTGTTGTATTGAATACTAACTCGGATCTATCCGTCTACATCTCGTCGAAACCGGATGAGAAGCCGGTCCCTTCAAGTTGTTGTTCGTCTCAACCGGAAGTCAAGGTAGCTTCTGGAGGAGTGAACCCCTTGTTGAATTATGATATTAACGAATACGTCGGTAGGTGTCATTAAGTCTATTTATTGATATTGTCTTATGCTCCTTCGGAACAGCATCTTGTCAGATATATGCTGTTAAACCGGAGTAGGAATAACGCATGGGCAATAGCTAGCTGATTGTTGAATGAGGTTCTTTGTCATGAAAAACTCAAACTGAAGATTAGCCTAGGATCAATGAGCTATGCTTGTTGTATGTTGCACGCAGCTTTGTTACTTAATCAATTATCCATAACCACAGTAAGCCTAGCTGTTGATCATCTAGGCTCAATTACCACTATTTTTGGTATTCCTTAAGCTTATCCTGGGTTAAGTGACTTTTCAAAGGCTAAGCTCACCTCCACCAACGAAAGCTGTTGTGGTGTTTGTACTGTATGTGCACTTACTTGCGACAACACCTAGCCGTTTAAAAATTTCGGAAGATGTCGAACCGCACGAAGGAAAAATACAAATACGAACTTAGCATGTAGATATTGAGTCTTACAATACGTGCCAAACTGCTATTAGTTTTGGGACACCAGGTTCAAGTACTACGAGCTTGTGCTCGCTTTTAGGGTATCGAAACAAACTTATTGATACACACGTGACTCGCCGTAGCCAGTTTTACGCATATAACAGACCTACCAAGCGGTATGAGAACTTCGAGCCCCCTGCCGTTGATCGCCTGGTCTCGATGCAGGGGACTCGCCCCCGCTCTTATCCTTGATTCTGCTCCTGCTCCTTCCAATAATGCTGAGGTTTTGGGTTCTACTTTTTGATTTGGCTTGTACTGTGGCCATGTGAAGTTTAATTTGTCTATCGTTGGTGAAGTTTCTTGCCTGGCTGTAATTATCGTGACAATATTGAATAGATATGATCGGATAAAATATGGCTGTATCTGGTGGAGTGTGCGGGAAACCTGCCCAACTTAAGGAGCAGTAGCAAGGTCACAGGCCCGGAGGGGGCCGCTTCTAGTAAATGATATTGACGCATATACCAGACAGAACGCACGGACGGATGAGCACACAGCTTTTAATTTCAAAATCAAGCTGTGGAGCTAGTACTTCTCCAGCTGTCAGGGCCTTTACCAAATTTAGACTACATACTAATCTGTCCGTGCGTTCTGTCTGGTATATGCGCCAATGTCATTCAACCCACGCTCGAATATACGAGGTATGCGATGACGCGGTCACCGGGCTTATATCACACATGCGTTTAGGCGAAGCCGAGCGCCGCGTCGTGGCGCCCAAGAGGCGAATGCATAGCAAAGCGCGAAGGTGAGTGGGCCACACTCGTGCTCAAAGAATAGCCAGATGCTACAACACAAAACAGAGAAACAAAAAAAGATGAGGAAAAACAAGAGCAGAAAAGGACGGAAATAAAAGGACTGTGACCGAAAGATGAATAGATAATAGAATGTGTCATAACGTTCGAAGAAGGGAAACCGCAATAAAAGGGCGGGAGTGGAGGGTAGCACACGTAAGAAAAAGTAGAAAAAGTTAGCAATTATTCTGCTGCGCAGCGAAATCTCTCAGACGACGGCGAAGCCATCGATCGAGGGGACATGACTCACCCAGCGCGCAGGAGGGGAGCCAGCCGTAAGGTCTGGGCTCCGGAATCCCTCGGCTTATCTGCGCGCTGGTGCGTGAGCAAATGATTATGCCGTGGGCACATAAAAATCGATCTACTATTGATTGTTCCAAGAGCGAGGTCCCAGTTCCCAAAGGATATGTTCTCAGGCATATCAAAATGACAAGCTCAAGGCAAAATTGTCCTCGTTTCATGCATAAAATGGTACAGTGCGGCAAGCACGCAAGGTGCATAGCCCGGTCACGGGCACATCAATCTTTATTGGGAATTCAGAAACGGTTTTCTTGATGGGCGCTAGCTTGAGTTTTTTTTAAAAAGCCGCGCCAGTAAACGAGGCATATCTCGACAACGAGAGATGCATACTAGATGAAAATTCGAGCCACCGTATTGGGCAAAAGTGACGCACAATCTTGTACTATCTACGTGAGAATGTAATGCGATCTCCAACTGAGCCACATCAACGAAGAATTGCATATAGCTCAACAAACGGCCACTTACGAGTGCAGAGTAAGTACATACGGTACATACGCAGTCCGTAGGCTCGCTGTACACTTTTCTGCGCAAGAATCGACTAGGAGCCGAGTAAGTTTGGGTTTGGTAGGTGGTCGATGTGTTATAAAACAGAGGTGACTGAACCATTCTCAGTCAAACTTCTCCACTTCAAAGCGCCATATTTTACACAAGGAACTTTTAAGATATCCTAACATTACATGAGCTTACTTACACTCGTAAGTGGCCGTTTGTTGAGCTATATGCGATTCTTCGTTGATGTGGCTCAGTTGGAGATCGCATTACATTCTCACGTAGATAGTACAAGATTGTGCGTCACTTTTGCCCAATACGGTGGATCAATTTTCATCTAGTATGCATCTCTCGTTGTCGAGATATGCCTTGTTTACTGGCGCGGCTTTTTAAAAAAAACTCAAGCTAGCGCCCATCAAGAAAACCGTTTCTGAATTCCCAATAGTATGCAGTAGCTGAGACCGAGGCGCCCAGAGCATAGCCTCCGGAACACGCTACAGATGTCAGGCATCTTTGGCGGAGCTTTGCAATGCACGCTGCTTGTGAAACGTAGATCCGTTAACTGCTCACAGAATGCTTTAGGTACACACAATAATCCTGTTCACTCACTTCGATCCAACCCCCCTCCACGTGCATACTGCAATCTTCCATCCAGCTGGGTTGTTTGGTGGGCGAACTACGAACCAGTCCGCGGGCGATAAGGCTGTTGGGCTGCTTATGAGCTTTGAGTCCTTTACGCGGGTTTCTTCCATCACAATAAGTATGAATGAGCTCAAGAACGCGGACAACCGCGTGTATGTGTGACTATGGTCCTATCCGTAACCTGGCCCAGTCGAACCTACGCATATCTGTTGTCATCAGGCCCCAAAACCGGTTGGTCTTGCTGTTCTGAACCAGAAATTGCAATACCCTTATCTATGGTTCGCATGTTTCACTAACAGGGCGGTTGTATTGCCATCATGGCAGACATGTGTCTACGCTAAAACCAAAGCAGCACAGTATCCACAATCTGTATATTGATCAGCACGCCACCTGCGCGCCGGCTTCAGCCTGTCGTAGAACGGCAACGGTCACGCGAAGTTCGCATGTATGATCTGGCTGATTTGCGGTCGGTTCGAGAACTACATACTTTCCTCCGCCAAACCCCGAGCACTCGATGCGAGGTTTTCACGTGGAGTGTTAGATTGTTTCAAAAGTGGCACCAACCCGTGAGAGTTGCCGACATTCATGTCGCACATCTCGTGCGTGTAATTTTCCATGAGAAAGTATATAAGTGCCTAACTAGTCTTTCATCTCAACCATTTTCCTCGTTATCATATCATTCGCTGCCAAAATCATCAGCATTCGGTACGACAGACGCAATGCGCTGGTTTAAAAATGTTCGAAGCGGCCGATATATAAATTTGCAGCGTAGGCACTTATTCTGCACAAAGGTTACGCGAGTACCTCTAAGCATCAAATGTTCAATGCAGATGAGCTTCCTGCTGCGCTTAAGTCAAGACAAATTGGATGGCAGGCATCGTTCCAGGCATCGGCTACGGTTGTACGTTCTTAGACATAAAGACAGATCGTATCCATTCACATAAGCGACCTATTAGGCGGGTTTGTTTGCAGCAGTAGAAAGCCAGTTGTTGACATTCCTGAAAGGGATACCCAACGATTCGCCGATAGATCTCAATGGCAGGGGCTATCGCGCACTTTTGACACTTACCTATGCCAGCTTCTTCTTCAGCATAAGCGCAACAGTCAGCGCGTTCATGCTTAATGATGCGTATGGAGATCTTGGTAGCCATGCTTCCAGAAGAGCAGACCTAATTCCATTAGATCACGCTCTCCGCAGTGATAAGCGGCTGCAAGACATTCTGCGCCTATATGGGTTGAGTGCAATGACTCGACCTCTTAAAATTCATTGTGAGCCCAGCTGCATATGTGCTTGGCCTTAACCAATAGCATTGAACCTAGGGATCTTTATGGGTCTGTTTGGATACCTCTGCCTTGTGGCACAGCTGCTCGTTTACGTATCTCTAGCTGAACCCATGGATGTGCGTGTCGCTGTCTATATTGTTTGTGGTGTGAGTTTGCTACCAATAGTAGCATTTATTCTGCCGGAAAGCGAAAGCGATTATTATGACTAGAGAAGCCAGTGATATATCCAATTTTTTTGAGTACGTTGCTTGTATAAGTTTATTCAATACCTGTGTTCCTCAACATCTTGCCACCCACCGGTTGGTGACCATGTACTCCAACCCTGTCTCTATTCAGACATATGAGCTGTAATACATGTTATGCTTCTTCCCCTTTCTCTCCATCTACTTGATTGACCTCAAGTCGTCGATAGAAAAACATAGAATCTTTATTAAGATTGCAAACTATTATTCTAATATTCAATTGATCGCTTCCCGTAAGAAATATGGGAAAAAATGAGAAGTTTCTGTTAACCTAGACGGGCCGATCGGAAGAGGCGGATTCGGTCAAGCGCTAAAACCCACAATATGCATGGTCGTTCATAGATTTGACCTCCCATAAGGACTGTTGGGCAACGGAGCCGCCAGATAGGGGCTGTCACATGCTGTATCTCATGTATATATCTCGTCGTGTATGCATCCCGTTTCGGAGGGTTTCTCCCCCGGGCGGACCCGACCGTCACCATCTCTCGTCGCGCGGTCGCGCTCCCGACCTCACGCATCAAGGACACCCGTGAATACCGTATTAGTAGTATGTATTGCGTCTACGGTATATATTTGGAGTGAAATCCCATGCTTCATTTGTCCGATAACTTGAGCACGCTGATAGATTACCGTTCGCGAGCCCCCAGCTGTGACTTGTTTGTACTCTAGGGCACGTGACCTTTCGGATTATGTGACGCAGCACCCGGTTCCGAAGCCAGGCACTCGACAGGCACTCGATCGACCACTTGGTGACGATGTCGACGATCGTGTTATTTCTTCCATCGAGATCTTTTCTTGGCTCTTGACCCGATCGGACATGGGGAGTTTTGCTAGCGTGGTATCTCTGGTTCTCGGACGTCCACACCGATGCCCCCTGTTCCTTCCATCTCGCCCGCCACCTCACAACCAGTTCCTCAGCACTATGTCCATACAACTGCTGGTCATTTCGTAGACACCACTGGCCGAGTACTGCTTTTCCGAGGCGTAAACCTCTCCGCGATTAAAACTCCCGTCGGTCGACCCACTCACATCGACTCGGACGTGTGGGACACGGCCGAGGCTGGCGGCGAGAGCTTTGTAGGTCGACCTCTGGACCTCGATGACGGAACGGCCGATGTACATTTGACTCGCCTTCGCAGTTGGGGGTTCAACTGCCTTCGATTTGGGTTTACCTGGGAGGCGATCGAGCACGAGGGACCGTGAGTGGTTTATTTTGGTTCTTTCATTTTCACTGGCTAACAGGACACCGCAGGAGAAAATACGACCACGAGTATATTGCGTACACCATACGAGTCTTACGAAAGTGCAAGGAGTTTGGGTTTCGTGTGTTTATGAATCCCCATCAGGACGTGGTGAGTTTACCGATTCTATTTGTCACCACTGGTCGCTGACGGTCGCTAGTGGTCTCGTTTCTCCGGTGGATGCGGCGCCCCATACTGGACTCTCCTCGCTTGTGGACTAAACCCACGCCACTTTACCGCAACCCAAGCCGCACTTCTCCACTTTGAATACCCCGATCCCGCGACCTACCCTCCCATGATCTGGGCAACAAACAACGAACGATTCGTATCTCAGCTCATGTTCACTCTATTCTTCGGAGGTCGAGACTTTGCGCCACGATGCATCATCGACGGCGTGAACATCCAAGACTGGCTCCAGCGACACTTTATCGACGCTTGTGGAGTTTTAGCCGATGCGATCAGAGATGCTGGGGATCTCTTTGATGTGTGTATTATCGGATGGGATAGCATGAACGAGCCTGCTGCGGGACTTATTGGGAATAAAGACCTGGACGTCGCGGCGGAGAACTCTATCAAACAGGGCACCCATCCATCCCCGTCCCAGAGCATTCGATTGGCCAATGGCATACCGCAAAAGGTCAAGACCTATGTACTCGGAGCGTTTGGTCCAAGGCGAAGTGGTTCTCGCACAGTCGATCCCAACGGCCAAACCGTCTGGTCGAATCCTGAGACTGAAGAGGACGCGGGAGACGGATCTGGCGATCGGGTCAATCGACGTTGGAGCTGGAGGCGGGCTGCATCTTGGCCGTTGGGCGAATGTATCTGGGCTATACATGGGGTTTGGTCCCTCGAGGGCGAAGGAACAATGCTCAAGCTCGATTACTTCGAGTCGTCTCCGTCTGATCAGTCGCGCACTGTCGATTTCGTCGAGGACTATTGGCGTCCGCATTGGCGGGCGTATAGCGCTCGGATCCGACAGTCTCATCCGGAAGCTATATTCTTCCTCCAGCCTCCTGTGTTTACTCCACCGCCTCGACTAGAGAAGGATGATTTGCGCGGTCGAGGAGCGTACAGTGCTCACTTCTACGACGGCTTGACGGTACGTTCGTATTACTACTCCCAGCACGATTCTCTCACACTACAATGCAGGTTATGACCCGCCGATGGAACTTTTTCAACGCAGACGCTCTAGGCCTCCTCCGAGGCAAATACTCATCCGTCCTCGGTACGATTCGAATGGGAGAAGGCTCAGTACGAAAAGTTATGCGCGAGCAAGTCGGAGTGCTCAAACGTGACATTCACAAGGTCCTAGGGCCGTATCCGACGATCATTGGCGAAACTGGTGCTCCGTTCAACATGGGCTCCAAAGGATCGCGCGGCGTGGGCGATTACACGCCGCAGACCAAGGCGCTTGATTGTAGTCTGAACGCTACAGATGGGAACAATGTGCTTAATTGGACGCTTTGGGCTTATAATCCTGATAATACACATCAATGGGGCGACGGATGGAACCTGGAAGACTTTTCGATCTGGAGCCCCGACGACCAAAACGCCGATCCGTTCCCCAATTCTATCCCCACTAGCCGGTTATACGAATTCGTCACTTCTGGCGCTCGTGGTCTCGGGGCGTTTGCTCGACCGTGGCCGATCGCGACTGTGGGCGTGCCGGTTCTGATCGAGTTTGATTTGGTTCGGTCGGAGTTTGAGATGCGTGTCAAGGTCGGGTTGGATGATGGGAGTCAGGGGGAAGAGGGGCCGGGGACTGAAGTTTATATTCCGCTTGCACATTTTGCGACGGATTTGGTTTTTGTAGAACGAGACGAGGGCAAGGGACCTGCCAACGGGGATCTCGTTCGGGACGAGCCTATACAGGATGGAACGAATGCAGATGGAGCGCTCTCTCCCCGTCTCCCTGAATCGAACGCTCTGGGCATACAGAGTACGATCGGCACCCTGGTCGAATCCGACATGCTCGCTCTAGACGTTGAAGCATCCGAAGGCAGTTGGAAGCTGGACGGGCAGGTGTTGAGGTGGTGGTACGATGTACCGAGAGAAGGGGAGAAAGACAAAGAAGTCGTACTCAAGGTCTCGAGGAAAGGAGGTCCGCTCAAGGGTGTGATCAAGGGGTTTGGAGGAATAGAGAGGACGGCGAACGGGTCGGACGGAAGGTGTGTTGTCGCTTGATGATGATGTGTGATATATCGGCTTTGTGTGGATACCTCGGACGGTTCGTGTTTGTATAGCTATTTGATGATAATATATGCGGTGATTTTCTAGCAATCGCCCATGATCGGAACCGAACACAAGCTCAGAGCCTACCAGCGACTGGACTATTGACTAGATCAAAAATTCAATGAGATTTTCGCAAGATCAGCTAGGGTTTTAGGGTGCGGGAACCAACCTCTGCCGGCTGAGGTTACTAGTAACTTATTGCGGTTTGCAAAAGTTGGTGCGCTCACGTGTTTTTCAGGGAGCAAATCGTCGAAAACATGTATATGGGTCGTTTTGCAGCGTCCAGAGCACTTGATTAAATCTTGTATATGCAATTCGATACGGAAAACTCAGGCGATCATTTTGGTATACACATGTCTAAGATTTGTTTCGATTTGACCGAGCTGGGCCTCAGACGTGCAAAAGGCGTAAGTACCAGCCGAGATGAAAACAACAGCTATCAGACTTCTGTAAGCGCGAATGGATAGATAATGACTCAAAGACTTAGTGTGCAAATTCTCCCGTAAATAGCTCACTTTCTCCCGCAGAACCTGCGTCAAGCAAGTTCTAGGGGTGGGCGAAGCAGGCGCAGACATATCCACTGTGAACAGACATTCAGGTAAAATGTAGGTGGGTACCCCCCGTAATTTTAGGGAGGTGACCTACCTAAAAGACATAGGGGATTTAGGTGGGTGACCCACGTACCAAAGTGGCACAAAATAACGTGGGTTACCCATCTGTTTTAGATGGGTTTCCCACGTAAATTCCCTCGCATACAATCGTGTTTTTAGATTGCAGATCCACGTGTTTTGACATATGACTTTACTTGTATCACCCATGTAAGAATAAGTGCATTACGCACGTAAAGCGACAATTTATTACACGTATTACACATCTAGTCTAACGAGTCCGTTCGACGCTGTCCAAGCTACATAAGCATACATAGTAGCTACCCTATCCGACCTCTCCTTCACGCCGGGCTCGAAAGGTAAGCAGGTCGTCCGCAGCTCGAGGTATAATCGCGTAATGTGCGATTCAAGTCCAAAATTGTACAAACACGAGCAAAGTCCGAGAATGAAAGAATAAAATAGCCGAGAGTTGCGATTCGAAAGCGAGAACGGGAATAAATAAGGTCGAGAGGTGAAGGCAAAGAACAAGTGGAGGTATTGGGGGATTCGACGCCTAGTGGCACTTGCGGAGCTCGCAATTGCTTGGTGGAATAACTTTTGTTGGCCGTGAGATTGTTATTTTTGAGGTGCCGACAATACGAAGGCCAGTTTAAAGACATTTGTTAGTAAGCATAGTACCTTGGATACTCAAACTTACGTTTGATACACCTGTGGCCGCATTATCCAAACCTGGGGGATCGCTTGAACTCACCGTGATTGGCGCGCGGGACAATCCTGGAACCGGTGGGTCACTCGAGCTGATCTGAACAATATTGGATTGGGGAGGAGTGTCGCTCGAGATATTCAGAGGTGGTGTCGAAAGTGGTTCGGGTTTGGGTTCGGGCTCGGGAACAGGACGCTTCAACTACGTCAGGAAAAACCCTCGGGGCAAATTTGCCCGGTTGTGGCAAATCGGGTCGGTTACGTTATGTAACACATCATGGGGCCCCAATTTACTCCAATTTTCCCTGCCACACGAGTCATTTGCCTGGTATTTACCTCCAGTATCCGTGAATGTGACCTATGTGGTAAACGGTACACCCACGAAGTAAATTGAGATCAAAACACTGAGTGTGGAGGAAACTGGCACACAATGAACATGCCATGACCACATACTCCTTAATTGAATCGGCAATCTGAAGTTCACAATGATGCTCACTAATGTAAGTTAATCCAGCAAGTAATGCCATATGCACGATTTTACAATTGGAAGCAGAGACGTACAAAAGAAAAGGAAAATAGTACAACATCACAGACAAATGCGAGACTCCACACGCGCCTAGGATGAGGGCGAACGGTTGGGAGGGAGAAGCGTAGGTGACCGAGTACGGAGGGCTTACAAATCGTCAAACTGCTGCCAATACCGAAGATATAAATGCAAGAACGAATTATAGAAGGGATTCAAATAGAAATGACGACAAAAGGAGAGCATGTCGATCCGAGAATGCCGTTGAACGCGAGCGCCGACGCGGGAGAAACGTGGCCCTAGGTGACAAGCCATTGCTACGTGTTCCACTGGTATAACCATGCCACGTCGTTGGCCGTCTTTGAGATCGTGCGACACTGCTGGCATGCCATGGACTGAGGATACAGAAGTCTTGAAGGGGGTGAATAGGTCAACGTAAGCTAAAAGACCGGGATGCAGGGACTGTAGACGAGAAGGAAGCGTAAAAATGGCGCGAACACGGCCTACACGGTAGCCTGTTGGATAGGGAAAGTTAGCAGTAGCAATAGACCGATCCGAAAAACTTACGTTTAAGGCCAGTTGCAGACGGTTGGTGCAAGAAAATCGCTGTGTCAAACAGACCAGGGACGCGGTGGCCATGTTGGTTGGTGAGTGGCGGGTGAATGCGAATAACATCGCGGTGAGAAGGTTCGTCGGGAGCAAAGGGGATTGGCTGGTGACAAAGGCTCAACTTGTGCCATACATCAAAAGAGTCAGATAGGAAAACCATAGAGCTGACACCAGCATCGCGAGCGAGGGGCTTAATAAACCGAGTCAGAGAACGGACAAGGTCCGTAGCACCGTAGCTGGAGACGAGGTGGTGGCCAGTTAGACGGCGACAGGTTGGCTGCACAGCCACACTAAGGGTTGGGCGGGGATAGGCAACCATGTCCGAGCCCTCCCGGATTGTCTCTACCTCGACAGTCTCGACCTCCTCGTTGCTATCGAGGTCATCATCGTCATACTCTTCATCGCTGCCGTTATCTTCGTCGTTATTTGTATCAGTCTCGCCGACCTCCCACTTGAGACGTGGAGATTCCCCGTAGTATTCGTCCATGTAAGCCCTCTGGATCCGAATCGCATCCAAGCGCTGAACATACTTGATAATTTGTCGGATAGCTTCTCGTCGGTTCGATGCGCGCCACCCTCTCTTTGCGTAAACAATATGGAGATGTTCTGGAGACTCGGTGTTATAACCGTCGGGCGTGCCAAGCTCGCGGATTGAATGAGCGTAATGGCCGAGCATATGAAACTTGGGTATGTAATCAAATTTATCGATATCAGTCGTCAGTCCCAGATCAACTACCACTTGTTTCAGTGAGTGGAAGGTTCGTAACGCCTGTTCCATCTCTCGAACCTCGTGCTCGCTCAACTGCGCTCGCTCAGCCAGATACAGGAAGTCCAGCAGCGCACGTACCATCCTCACAAAGTCTTCGGGTACGGCTGGGTCGTCGGCCACAATCGGTAAGTACTGTTTGGCCATCTCTTTTGTCTCACGCCCAGTCCACTGAGAAACAGCCGTAATCCCCCTCTTGAAATGCCGTAGATCCTTGGCCTCCGGCATCGACATGAATCGCTCGTTCAGCTCAATCTCGCCCAGAATCCCCTCTGTCCATTCGGCAACGTAGTCCTTGAACACCCCCTTGTGGAGTTGGTGTAGGATGTCGGGCGTAATGCAGGATGGAAAATCGACATGCGGTAAGTCGATCCAAAACGGCTTCCACGGCTTGAGGTTGAGATTCTTCAAATCGGCCTTGTTTTTGAATTCCTCGTACGCTCGAAAGGCGGCAACGGTGTCATCGTGACTTCGCATGCGTGCCGTCTTCCCGCTTCCTCGACCATGAAAGGTTTGCCGACAAACCGGACAGCCACTTCGAACCGTGCATGACACATCATTTTGCTCGGGCCAGTCGCCAACAAATGACGCCAAGATTGGATATACGCGCCGAAGATAACCGTCAGCACACCATATCGGAACCCCAACGCGGGAGGCGGTTTTCAGCGGCTCCACAATAGCCTCCATCGCGCGATGCAACAGCTCGCCTCTAAGCTCGGAACGCAAGGTCTTGTTTGTAACATCCTTGAAGCTGTCAACTGGTAGGTAGCCTAGAATAACCGTGGCGCGTTTGCTCGCTTTCCGTCGTATATTTTTGCTGATGTTTCCAATCGTCAAATAGACTGGGTACGCCTGCTGCCCGCCGGCCATAGTGGATAGTGTCGTCTTGTCCGATGCGATGATGAGCGGCACCACAGTGCCGTTTGAATCACGAATGAGATACTGTATAAGGTACGTTAGATATCTACCAATTCATGTGTTCCGAGTGCTCACCTGCATTCTCCACCACCAGTTCCCACTCCACATCTCGCCATACAAGCGACATGTGCGCTCGTTCGACGACCAGTGCTGCTCCGGCGCATACCGCATAAACTGTTTGAATCGAGGATCGCCCAGTAGCTCTTTAACCACTTCAAGGATATCACGCAGGAATAAGGTATGTACCCTACGATATACCCCCTCGCCAATCGGTGTATCTTTCTCAATCCACTTTGGGCCGTAGGGTAAACGATCGACATCCTGTAAAAGCTTGCGATTGTTTTTCCACAAGTTTTTTCCTTTCGTCTAGCGATACAATGGTGAGTTCCCCGGTATACGCATGCATTAATCGACTCACCAAACAACTTTTCAAGTATCTTGTCCGGTTCTTTCCGGTAAGCCCGGTGGTCATCAATAGTTCGCCCACTTCGAACTTCTCCGCCTCTCCCATTGGTCCGCATGAAGCCAAATAATCGCGCAAGTCGTCCCTCGTGAGTGCTGGTCCTCTTTTTTCGTCTGAAATCGGCTCCCCTGACGTTGAAATGGGGAACAGATCGACAACGCGAAACCTAGACGAGCGATCCTTTGCCTCCCTGGCGGCCTTGCGAGTGCCACTCACTCTGAACAATTCTGCTTGTTGATCGGGGATTGCATGGCTCTCCTCCAGAGCATTTTCCCCAGTTCGTGGTCGTTTGGGTGAGGGTAGATCCTCGCCCTCCCCAACAAGATCGCTATGCGGCCGTTTTGTTGATGGAATTTGGATGTGAGTGGAGACAGCGATATTCTGGGAAGGAGTCGATTCGGTGGGTGACAGGCCAGTATTGCTACTCGACGTTTGGGTGGTCAATGGCGTAAAATCAGCGGTTGTGGCTGTCCCGGTTGGTAAGTTGCGCCGTTTCTTCTTCTTCATGTATATGCTAATGTACCCTTTAAGCTCGCGGAGGCGCTGCGCACGACAGTACGGCTGCAAGATGATGTGGCGCGCTCGCCCGCTACTGGTCTTGAGAGTTCTCGAGCAGTACGGACAGGTAAATGCGGGCAAGCCGGGGCGACTTTCATCGCGACCACGCGATGATGACAGACTCTGCAGTATCAGTGCAGATCTTCGAGCGGCGCGGGCGTATAAGGTACCCTTTCGTGTCATTATGGAAGTGCTAGATCGATGATGAGTATGGGAGGAACAGAGAGCGAGTGAAGTGGCTAAGGTGAGTGTTCGTCCAAGCCCATTGGTAATAGTTGATTTTCTGATTCACATAGAACATTCTCCACTGTTTCATACGGACTGCGCCAGACGTGGGGCTCGGGCATCGGCTGCGGTGACCGCATTCCATTCCTTCGCTTAAGGTGACTCCTCACCGGTTTGCCGAGCTTTTTAATATCAGCGTAATTGGCTGACTCACTCAAATAACTGTAGATCAAGTGCGCAGCTGTTCTTCGAATGATTATATTGATCCTTGAAACCGGGGAGTGCCGGTGGCGCTAGGTGGCTGTGTCGTGATTAGCCACGGATGGAATGGGGTCAGATAAGAGAATTGTGTGCATACGGTTACATATTGTGTAGCTACAGCTATACAAACGGTAAAATGTAAAATGGATTGATTGAAATATTGAGACTCACGGAACGTAAATATGACAGATGGATGGCTTACGCGTTGAGTTGCGCCGAGGGTAGCGTTACAGTTGTTTGTCACCTGCTGATAAATTTGCCATGGGCCCATTAGAACAGTCGACGACTGCCTCATTCCTGCATTTCGGCACTTGCGGTATATGTACTCTCTCTCTGCCGCTTCCACGTCTACGTGATGTAGACCACTCCTTGGCCCTTATCCCAACATCCTCAAGCAGCCATTTCGACATTTGACAAAATGTTACTACGGGTGAAAATACCATCTGCATTGGGCAACAAAACTGGCACACAAAACCCGCAAACGTGAACTTTCTTGTGGCACTCGTTGTAAGATCATGTTACCCAACGTTCTCAGTTGAAAACCACCAACACTATCGCTTAGCTATTTGCCAGCTTGGCGTCCAAGTCCTACGTAGCTGGGTTGGGTGCCCTAACGACGTTCCCATCCTATCGACGTTTCACCTCGGATATGGTGTAGTATGGACTGGATTATCGACTCGGTATCTGCTCGGACATTGTCCACTCCGGGGTGCGCTTCTTGTAGCAGCAAAGCAGCCGGTGGCCGTCACCGTTCTATGCCCGTGAGTTAGCCGATTTGGATTTTACGTTGATACTGACAATTTACCTTTAGCTTACGCAGGCGCAACACCATAACAACACTGGTGGTGGCTTGACACATGCGACGCACTTAGTCACGGTCCGGCAATCGGGTGTGTGTGGCCACGCCACCAACCGCCACTTGGCTATATATACAGCAGTAGTGGGCGCGCATATCAGATTCTGAGACCCGCATATGCCTCTGCCCTCCCTTGAAGAGCCATCTCAGCTCGCACCCAGCCAGTTTGCGTACTTCAAAACCGTGCACCCGTCAACTACTGCCTCAGTATGTCGTATCTGGTTCCTTTCCTTCACGATTGTCTTACGTTTATCATAGGGCGTTGTGCCTGGCCAAGCACTTTTAGACACGCCGCCACTTGATCGATCACCGTCTCCTCCTCTCGAGCGATCCCAGCGGAAACGAAAGCCTTCAGCACGCAAGGCACAAGGAGAGGCTGGTAAGTAATGCCTGCTTACGTATGGTCACTAGGTTTGCTAAGATGTTCTTCGTTGAAGTCCAACCCAGCACATCGAAACCTCAGTCAAAAAAGCGCGCCCAACCTTCAGCCAGCAAGCGAAATGGCAAGGGCGCTAGGAGCACGAGCAACGCTGGCACGTCGAGTGAGTGCTTACCATAAACATATAATGCTGATCTCTAACTTTGCCACAGAGTCGGCTACCATTGCTGGACTCCAAATTGGCGGTACTGAAATGGCGAATCGAGGTGGTGCAGAAGTCGAATACCCGGAAGCTCAGGACGGCAACGACAGCCGGGGCGAAGAGACCGAGTATGAAGGTGAAGACGAAACCGTACGCATCGACCCGACTATCATCGAAGAGCTTGAGTCGCTCCTTGGGCATAGCGTCGCACATCTCTCACATCGGCAGATCAAGGATCTCCTCGACAGGGTCCTCGAAACTCAAGCGCCTGCCCTGGGCACTCAGGTCCAGCCGGTTACGGTATGTGTTATCCAAGCCTTACCGCGCGCCATCAATCTGAAAAATGCTGACATATTGGCAGGCCATCGCGCAATCGCTTGCCGGAGTGGGACTGGCGAGCGGAGACCGCAATGGATCTCCTTCGAATGCAGGTATGTATTTTAACTGTTAACACGTCTATTACAACTAATCTCAGTATAATGTGGCCAGATTCGGGCGAAATCCCGCTTCCGCAACAACAGAAATCGCTTGGGAGCAACGAGGGCCCTCTAACCTCGCAAAAGCGGCGCCTTGATGTTCCTGCCTCTAGTGGAATATCAAAGCGCGCTCGCATGGCTGCCGGGCAAGATACCGCGACCGAGTCCGAGTCTGATGACAACTCCGACACGCCTCGCCGCCGTGCAAGCTCCTCTGACTCCGACTCTGTGTCTGAAGCTGTGCCTCCCCTCCCCCGTCCGCCACGTAAGTCCCGAGGGACTCCCTTACGCGCAGCTCGCCCAAAACCTACGACCACTGTCCAGAGTTTCCTTCCGGCTGTTCATCCGCCCGTCGTCCCATTGGCAAAATCACCCCCTAACGCATCCACCACCACTCACTTGGCCCGGCATCCACCGCCCACCGACATCAACGATAATCAAGCACTCATTACCTGGGCGCTCAAAATTGTGGACGAACAAGCACGGCAACTCAATCCTAACCTTGGCACCTCGAATCCTGGACCCTCCAGGCCACAACAGCCAGATCATCCCAGCGCGACCACAACCGCCACTCTTGTCAGCCAAGCAATCGCCAACCATCGAGCGGAGCGTGCCTCCAGCTCGTCCCAGGCGGCTACCGCCATCACAATTGCCTCTAGTGCATCGACGCCAATGCCAGCAACGGAAACAACTCCTACCTCAACGTTAGGTGGTCGCAAGGTATGTTCCAAATACATCCAGTCAAGCACAAATACTAATGTTTTCCGTGTAGAGAAAGTATCGTAAGAAGACCAAACTGGCGGATTTTTCTGGACCCGTTGGCGAGATTGCTTCAGCGGCGATCCCCTATTTCCTCGCAACAATTTTTGCCGAAGGCGGTTACGAGAACCTGGATACTTTCCAAGATTGGGCCCTGGACGCCTACCGTCGGACATGGGAACTGGATCACCTGGATCAGGATGACATATTTGAACCGCCACCTATGGCCGTTCTCAAAATTGTGAGTTTTTCTCTTGGACTTTTACATGTAACCTAACCACGCCTGCAGATGATACGACGCGCGTCATGGCTACGGGGTGAGGTCAAGAAGCGGATTCGCGCCGTGGTGGAGTACGGATATGGGTTTCGTAATCCCGCTGTCAGCCGCGCCGATATCAAGCACAACCGACGGCTAGCGAAGAAGCTGAAACCGCAAGTTTTCCATTGCAAGGTTCGTATTTCTACCACTTAAGAAATCCTACATTAACCTGTTCGTTTTAAGAACCTTGTGTGCGACACAGACCAGTTTGAACACCCCGAGTTCATCCGCGCCATTGGTGCTGGATTATTTTGGGACTCAGAGTCCCTCGGTGCAGTATTTCACGATCGCTTCAAGCCGGTCCCACTGCCGGCTGTGGCATTGATTCTTACAATGGTGAGCGGACTTGTGAGATCTTAGCTCATAATTGACATGGTTCTTCATTGTAGATCCAGGCTTGTATTGAAGAGTGGGGAACTGGGCATTACAAGGCAATTGAGCTCGACGTCGACACACAACAGAAGATCTACACGACTCACCTGCTCAGCCTATACGCATACGAGAACATCGCAGCCACCCGGCTAACCAGATTTTGTGGCCAATGGGCTGATGCCGGGTTGTGAGTGCTGGTCCTTCTGAAGCACGACAAAGCTGATTTTATTCCTAGAAACTATTCGGGAGCAACCCTCGATCAGCAATCGGCAACAGCACA
>JAYRCO010000507.1:0-23701 GCA_037042815.1 Ceratobasidium papillatum
GTCGCGATCCCATTATCACAACTGACATGCTTTCAGACCCAGAGGTTCCAAACCCAACGGAAAGCCCAAGCCAGCGCTCAAGCCCAAGCCCGAGCCCGGACCTCAGCCTGTCGATGTCAACCGCGCTCCGTTCGTTGTGGGCGAAGAAAGCGCCAGTCAAGTCCAAGTCCAAGGTATGTGGCCACCGACTCGTTTATTCCCTACTGATGTTTACTTTCATCGCAGCACTACGAAATCGACCCACGCTCACCAGCGCACCAAGTGCTCGTGAGTGATACCTATAACAAGGTAGCTCTTACGCACTCAAAATCACGCTCTCATGATCAATTTTGATAATAGGTATCACTCGAAAGCGCTCGGCGCGATCCCGAGGGCTCGTGACCCTCGGCCGATTTGGTAGTGGCTAGGCTGTCGTCGCTGCCACTCCCCATGCTCACAACGCCTCTGATGTCCCTGGTACGTAACCTCGCCGCACCACTCACTAGACTGGGAGCGCCGTTACTGATAAAGTTGATTAGAACATCGGGATCCACAACGTGCACTCGCCGCTCTCTTAAATCGATGTTTTTTCTTTTTATAATTTTACTACACTTTCACATGTTCACGACGCTGATGATTCTTGCTCGTCTGTTCCTTGTTCTGATGTCGATTACGCTCAGTTTCTGCACAAATATATATTACCATTTCCATACAACCAAGACAAGTAAACCCTATAAATGGATTAGTTAAAGTCCTGGCACGGACATAAGTAAAGTCCATGGACTTATGTAAGCCATAGTATGTGCTCATAGAAGTCCGTCGGACTTGCATGAAGTTCAGAAAAAGTCCATGTCAGGACTTTATCGGACATTTCTGGACTTTGTTGCTTACTTAATATGGGGGAAATCGGCACTTCAAGCATTCCCGAGAGGCACCGAATCAAAGTCCATATCGGGGTTTTTATTAAGTCCCCGCACGGACCTAGGTTAAGTCCGCTGACTTCCCTTAGTGTTCAATAGATACATCTTTCTATTACATTAAAAATGTTGTGAAAAGCTATCGTCATGGCCTCGTTTTGCATCCGTGCAGCGGCGAGTGAAATTATCAGACAATATTGGAACGAGACGTCAATGTGCAACGCTACTTCGCGTCGATTCGCCTCGCAAACTCTGAATTCTGCGTCGGATGAGTCAAGCTCACGATTCTAGTTTTGAAACTATTCACTCATCTGCCCACGGAGGATTTAGTCATACTAGAAGTTTGCTACCTGATATTCCTCGACCAGGCTCAAAATCATTAAACTCCCGGCGCGATTTAGATATATAGAGAAATCATACTATAAGCCGAAGCTTCTCCAACCATCTTGCGCACAATCCAAGGTAGCATTGGCACCAGGCATAGACCAAACAAACAAATGGGACATCTACTCCATTGCTACTTCCAAAACCTTGCGTCAACTTGATTGCACGACCTGCAAGCCTTAGCGGGTCGGCATACCGAGACTTCCGCTAGTGGAAAAAGCGACGGCATTCCTCGAAATCTGAGACGTATGTTCTAGCGTTTTGGAAAGGCCAAGACAATCAAACCCGAGTCTTTGTGAGACACGCTGGAGTACGAGGGCTGAATGTCGTAGGAGACGAGAAAGCGAGGGAGTCTAGGTCCGAGGTCTAGAATTACGGACTCGTTGACGAACTTGGTTGAAGAAACAGTAGTTGGATGTTCGGTTCAAAATGCGGTGACAAATTTAGATGAAAGGTTTAGTTGATTGGGTGATAGATACACCGAGCTCTGACAGAGCTCAGCCATACGCCCTGAACAGTCGCATCCCGGCTTCCCAACCGAAGACCATATTTCCAGTATCCCGAGGCCAGAGAGAGCTAGTTTCCTGCTTGGACTAATAGTGTGATCAAGGAGCAGTGTGCGATAATAGATACCAGCTCCGAGGCAAGGCTTGGGTTCGAATTCTGATCCAAGCCAGAATCGCATCGACGTTAAGAGAGAAGAGGCAGTGAGATGTCGTCTCCACGTGTAAATAGAGTCATGTCAAGCTATCAATATCGGACTGATGAGAATAGATGTATACAATTGGCCGTGGTCGTAATCACGGTCCTAAAGCGACTGGGAAGCGCTTACATTACCTCATCTTACCCGCAGAGACAAACAAAGCTCAAAGCTATTGGTTAGTTTCTACAAGCTTGGAGACGTTCTCTGTGCCTAAGTCACAGATACTCTCGGCTGCCTGTACAAAACCGAGTAAGAAAGACGTGCAAGCGTGAATAGCGAGAGCATCAGCAAAAAAATCCGAAGCTAATTTGGGCTGAATTAGCAGATTAGTCAGTTTAGAAGGTGTACCTTTTATTTTGAGGTAAATTAGTGACCAGAAATGTTTTTTGAAGAGTCGACATCTAAACCAGCCTGGCCGCTAGAACGCAAATTAGTTTAGATTATCTCGCTCTATAGCTGAGCACTCAGCGCCGAGGATTAGCTGGCTTTATTTCGTGTGAATTATGATAATAACATATATTTCATCTGGGCTATAATACATGACACGGTATATACATTGTTCTATGGATTTTTGATCCACTCGATGAGCAAACGTAGCTACATACGTGGGCGACCGGACAAGGGCGTGTCGAGGATGGCAGCGCGCCGTTGTTGATTAGCACCGGCGCTTGGCTCAATCACTTGACGAAGGGGCGAGGATGGCCGGCGATCTTGCGGCGGGCTAAGAATCCAAGCGAGGGCACCGAAACCAGGTGAAACAAAAACACTCGCTGAGCAGTGTATAGCCGACATCTGAATATTTATAAATCAGCATTGCATGGATAAGAGCAAATAGCTTCACTAACCGGCATAAGTCTTTTGTACGCAAGCGTACGCCCAAACGATTGAAGGACGCCGCTGAGAGAGAACAAAAAATCACGGCCCAGCAAGAGAAGAGTATCGTGGCAGACTGTATCCGCTGCACACCTATCGCCCCCAACTTTCAAAAACAAGTTGTTGCCGCATAGGTACTAGTACACAGCCCAGCCATCCTGACTTGATATATGAGCTAGCACGCTACCATGATTTTTTAAGAACGCTCACTTTGTGTTCCAGTAGCGCATGGAGCAGGCAGAAGGGAGGGCGGCCACGACATAGGTAACCGTGAGCGGCGGCAGTGGAAGTTGAAACATCGAAATGTCAGACCCCGTGACATGAATGTGTCAACATGGGTCTGTCATGTCTTCAATTCGAGGGTTGGCGCTTGAGTCTCCTTCGAGATTCGCAGCTTTAGGGTAGGTTGTCTGGACTTGTCTCGCATTTAGGATACAAGATGTGCAGCTGTTGCTGGTATGACGGCCCAAATTAGTGAATTAGACAGGAAACTCCCTAATCCGGGCTAAAAGAGCCCGATTAAGGCGAATTAGAAAGTAGCCCTTCTAATTCAGGTCCGATTAGGCCAGGGTCTTTGGCGTTTTTTGCTGATGGATTGAATGTACTAGCACTAAAGGAGACATGGACAACACGGAGCAAGTTCACGCCATTCATCGGACACAAGCAGTACCGCATTTATGCACATGTTCCCCATCATGAAGATATCTTTAGTTCCCGGTCTACCACAACAACAGCCCTGTCGTATTTCGAGAGATAACAGAGGCGCACGTGACCTTTTCCCACGTGCCAATATAACATGTCTCAGTGAATGGCTACTCATTGTTCGTCTGTGGTGCTAGTTTGTGGAGTTCTCACTCGCTTTTACGATGAAAGAATTACTCATGAGCCATTGATTGGATTCAATAGGCTCATACGTTCACCCAAATGCGCACATTTTACGGTTCTTGCATAGCAAACGGAAGGAGTGGGATGATAATTGAAGGAAACAGAATCGATTTTCAACTACGGAATTCACAGAGTACCCTAGAGCAGAAGGAATCGTAATTGCATATCGCCCTAATTGTCAATCATCGAGCAAAGGACGGCAATGAGAAACAGGACACTCACTAGAATGAATCAAAGCGAGAGACACAGCTCTTCTCCGCGCATAATAAGAAATCCAGAGCCCATATAAGCCTTATCCTCCCTATTGAATAACTGATGCCACCATATCTAGGGGAGACCGACCGACTCCAAGATTCTAAGATATGATCGCGACAACGCGTGAGAATTTCATTTGTCGCAGTTCCAGTTACACCAGTAATCATCACTACTTCGATTTTAGACCAGTTTACAGCTAGATCCGGTGGGTCTTATTCGCCTAACGGCCCTCTTACTCAGACCTTAGCTCCCTATTCTATGGCCTGAACGCTCACATTGTCATACTCCGTGATCCTCTTTCAAGTCCTGCCTCCCTCGGCTCGGGCTCCACGGCCGTCAAGATATTATCTAGTCCTTCGGCTATCGTTTCCACTGCAAGGATCATATCCAAGTCGGCCGAATGAGACATCCACACCACAAGCCAAATCTCCTCTAGGTCGCATATGCACCGTCCAAGGCAGTCAAGACTCTAGGTGTGGCTCGCACTATCCAACGTAGTTATACGCGGCTCCTGCTCCGGTTCTCATTTTGATTTTGATTCCCAACCCACCTGCGTCTACCATGGAACAGCCTGCGTCCCTTGAGTCGGAATACGAGGGAAACACAAGACGTCGGCTAATGTGGAAATCAATGATACCTCCCGAACCTCGAAGTGCGTATTCCAAAATTTTGAATAAGCTATGACAATCGCGTTCGGCTATCTGTGAGGTATGCAGAATGCCCATGTTTTTCTGTTGTGGGCAGGGGACCAATTGTCGGGGAGATCCAATAATAGCAGGTACATTCATGGGCCCTACCCAAAAAAGAGTAGTCCAGGCTGGGAGTCGAAAAGTGGTGCCGGAGCTGGATGGATGGTTTGGGACTTTGAGGTATCAGTCACGTCGCGTTCATTGAGAACCGAGCCAAACTGCATAGCGCGTCCTCGGTTTCCCAGCGGATGACAACGTCCTCCATGATACAAAAGTAAAGACAGTTGATACGTCAGCTGGAATGCTAAGTATGATCGAAGAGCACAAATATCCACTGAGGTGCTGGTCGTGGTATATGCCAAATTTTGAAGCAAGGCTCAAGTTTGGGACCAGATCCCACTCCGTCTGATGTCGCGACGGAGAGGGGAGATAAGATCAGCAAGACGTCACGGCTCTAGTTTCCATAGTAGACTCGTACAGATCGTTAGAGAATCTGGACGGTGAAAATGGCGCTGGTAGGACTCTATGGGGTATGCCGCCAATTATCGTTAGCCGGAGTCCACTCATCCCCACAAGACAGGAACCAAGCAGCGCACGTACAGTTTACCACCAGATTTTTCAAACAGACACACGAGAACTACTCTCTAGTTGGTCTCCTTCCTCGTGTCTGAAGTGGACTGGCCGAGCACTCAGACCATGGTAAGTCGTGGGGTAACGGAACAATGGAGGATTATTGGGCCGATCTAGTCGTTCGGAGTAGCACGGAAAGAATGATGAGAGTATAGTGTCAGTCATGCGTCGTGGTGCACCTAGGAAGTCGCGTCGAATTACTAAGATCGATCGGCAGCGTCGTTTGGCCAGTCGTGATCGTGGTCGTCTTGGACTTGATGAGCCCTCGAAGCGCCCATCTTACCTCATCATGCCGAGAGACAAACAAACCCGTAAAACGCTCGATTGTCTCCACGAGCCCTAAAGCATTTCTGGGTCTTTCACGTGGGAGCTGTTCGTCGGCCGTCCAGAGCTGGGTGCGATGAAGAACCAAGAGTAGATAGCGAGATAATGTGCACAAGTCGGAGACTCGGCGCAGCAGAGGCTCCGTAGAGACACCCGCATCGAATAATTGCCCATAATTCGAGCGCTCTTGTGTGTTACGCATACCGTGAACTCTCAATCAATAACACACCGCGCCGCCGGGTCCAGCGTGTGGCGAGTCGAACATCATGATAGCACGTGACTCGTTCCCACGTATAACGGCTCTCTCGATGAGGCGAGTTGTCCTTCAATGTATGTATGCTATTCTATGACACCATTATACAATAATTGCATAGCTTATGGACCATTCTTTGATCTCATGACTCGAACGCAATTAGCTATCTCGGCTCTGCAAACCAGTTTGATACTTCGGTCTCGTGTTCAAATGCTCAAAAGTCCATGTTCAGGGTATGATGAGAAACATAGCCTTGCGGACTTTCAGCTACGGATGACGGCTCAGTTCTATTTAACATATCTGAAGCTAGCATTGGCTGTTGATGTGTGCCAAAGTCCCGTCCGCGCGATGTCAGTGTGAGTGACGGTTATTGTCAGGTGGGTGATAGTTTGCAGATGTTCGAGCAGGTAAGTTTGGATATTGAACGTTGAAGGGAGTAGTACATGCTTAGGTCCTGAGCTTGCAATTCTATCGATTAGCCTGTGGCCCGTGTACCTTTGGATGTTGTCCGCCAGCGTCAATATGATTTGTACGCTGTGCGAGATTGTCTGAAGTAATACAGACTAAGGTATGCACAGTCAGACAACACTTTTTCAGTCATTTGTATATCGAGCCAAAACTAAGCTCATTCATGAAGTATACTTTCAAGCAACATTGCGATTTCAGGTGGTACAGTTTCAAGGATCAAACATAGCAGATGTAACAACTACCTACTTTCCGTCCTATCGTATCTAAGAACATGCTTCTGCAGGCAGGCAGAAAATGAGAATGTGAAACCGATTCCTTAGATGTAGCATTCGTACCTCTACGCTTTCTTGATGGAGGTCCACGACTTGCCATGAGCAAAGTGCGTAAAGTCGATAACTCGCTTCCGTGATTCCCATTTGGGTATGCACATGATTGATGAGTCGGCTTGTCTAAGCTCATGCGGAAGCCACAGCAGTGGCCTGCCATCGAGTGTGGTCACCCATCCTGGCCGCTCAGGGTCTAACCAGCAAGCAAGCTCGCCACTGGACACTAGCAGCTTTGCGCTTTCTGCCGCTGGAGACTGGAGTCGAACCTGAGTGTCTTGAGTCTCTGGTGAGTATGAAGCGCTGTGATGAATGCGCATATATGGACATACCTGGTAGAACCCAATCCTGCGAGTCGCTTGTGAGCCCCAGATAGCGCTCACCATCCCAGATGCGAGCTGTGCCGTCAGAAGAGCCTGAATATATGCGGCGTCCGTCTGATGAGACTGCAACTGAGTTCACGAAGTGTGTGTGTCCTTGCAACGGCTGGTGGACCATAGCACCAGTCTCGGTATCCCACACACGCAATCTCCCATCATCTGAGCCTGAGATGATGCGCCTGCTATCAGGCGAGAATGCAATAGAAAGCACCCAGGCAGAACCATCTCTCAGCGGCGAAAGCATTGCGTGTCCCGTCTGGGCATTCCAGATGCGTATTGTGTAGTCCCAAGACCCAGAAGCGACCAAATGGCCATCAGGAGAGTATGCAACACATGTTACACGATCTGAGTGACCCTCAAGCGGTCCAAGCACTGTGTTGCCTGTCTCCACATCCCAGACGCGCACCGTATTGTCGGCAGATCCAGAGACTATGCGACGGCTATCAGGAGAGAACGCAACAGAGCTCACCCAGTCTGAGTGGCCAGTCAGTGGCTTGCTGGCAGAGTCTCCAGTCTCCACGCTCCAGATGCGCACTGTCTTGTCGTCCGAGCAAGCAGCCAAGAAAGACCCGTTGGGGGAGAATGTGACAGCATTCACCGTGTCGGAATGACCTTGAATTGGTCCACGCACTTGCTCACCAGACTTTGCATTCCAGATGCGTACTGTGCTATCTTGGGAACCAGAGGCAACCAGAGAGTCATCAGGAGAAAAGGCAACAGAGAGTACCTCGCCCGAGTGGCCTTCAAGTGGTTGGAGCACAGGCTCTCCGGTATCCACGTCCCATATGCATACGTTTGAACTTGCGGAGCCAGAGACTACTTGGCGGCCATCAGAGGAGATTGCAACCGAGTAGATGGCGCTTAGGTCCACCTGAGGCACTGTAGAGGATGAAACCAATGCCCGTATACTGAGACTAGCCGCCGCATCCCATATACGTATGGTTCCGTCCTGAGCGCCAGAGATGATGCGATCGCCACCTGGTGAGAATGTGACCGACGACACCGGGCCTGAGTGACCGTGCAATGATCCAAGAACCAAAGTGCCGGTCTTGGCATCCCAGACGAGTACCGTCCTGTCGTTGGAGCTCGATGCAATATGACCACCATCGGGTGAGAAGGCAACAGACATGACCCAACTCGAGTGGCCTTTTAGTTCACTCAGCTCATCGCCTCTTTCGCTGCTCCATATGCGCACAGTACAGTCATCAGACCCCGATATAACACGCTGGCAGTCAGGAGAGAACGCAACACATCGCACCCAGTCAGAATGACCGCGCAGTGGCTTAAGCATTGCGTCTCCAGTCTTTGCATCCCACAACCGCACAGTTTTATCTTGGGAGCCAGAGACAACATAGCAGCTATCCGGAGAGAAAGCCACAGATAGCACATCGCCTGCGTGACCTCGCAGTGGTTCAAGTGTTGGTTCACTATTGCGAGCATTCCAGATTCGGATTGTTTCATCTTCTGAGCCTGAAGCGAGAAGCTTGCCATCAAGGGAGCACGCAACAGACAGAACCAAGCCAGAGTGACCGAGCAGCGGTGCAAAAACAGAGTCGCCTGTCTCTGTGTCCCATACTCGTATTGTCTGATCAGAAGAGCCAGACACTATAAGGCGCCCGTCATGGGAAAACGTAGTGCTTTCAACGGTACCAGTATGACCTTTAAAAGGCGCAAGAACCGCCTCGCCTGTCTCGACGTCCCACGTCTGTACCTCTCCAGCGCTACTCCCCGATGCGACAAGCTGTCCATCAGGAGAAATGGCCACAGAGTGGACATCGCTGCCGACGGAGATCGTTCGTATACACGGAGTCCACTCCTCGTCTTCGTTGTCTGTGGCTATGAGCATGTTTGTGAACGCCGCTCGCATGCGGCGTGATATATCCGAGCCGAGTGGGGCAAACGCAAGGGCAGACACGTATAGGTGGGGCGTACTGGTTGATATCGGGTCGTAGAAGGCGAGCACGAATCGATATGCGTCGTTCGCAATAGTTCTCAGATCCTGCATACTGTTCTAAGTGGTCCATTAGATCTGGCTGTGATCACACCCATGCAAAGCATTACTCACTAAGGTACAGAACTTTACAGCATGCAGTAGGTTCGTTGGTGCAACGTTGAGCTTGTTGAGCAGACTGAGCGCTTCCAGCCAGTACAGCAGCTCCGGTCCGCGTAAGAAACTGCGCAAGATCAATTTGCAATCACCGCCCGAGTCATGAGTAAGATGGCTAGCCCAGTATACGCAGCTGTAGAGCAGGTGCGGGGCAATAGCTTCTTTGACTTTCATATCGAGACCTATGATATCAACGTTGAGCTTATCCGAGGTATCAAGTGCACACATGTTGAAACTCAAACCACCGCTCATTGTCTTCAGGCAACAGTCTGCTAGTATCGTGTGTTGCATCTCGAGGTCGACGCACAAGTCTTTTGAACGAGCCGGAGTGGTGATGTAGTCCATGAACGAAGGATGAGAGATGCGAATCACTGCTCCAAGGTCCTGACTTGTATATAGCACGGATGATAGCCTGCCAACCACCAGCTCTAATACGGGCTGAGATATATGACCATCCATCAATGTTGCTAGAGTGTCGACTGATAAGGGGCTGTGCATCGCAGTAGCAACAATCGCTCCAAGACACCGCCGTAGATGTTCCATATTGTCCTGTCCATCTGAGCTTTCATTTGCGGTGAGTATGGCTGTGTACAAGGCGTCTATGTCAGCCAAGTGCGTGCCGCTGAGCACAAGCCGTAGCCGCTGGCATCTGTCTAACCCGCCAAGAATGTACGTGCATGATGTCCGCGCCCATATGAACAGACCATTCGCACGAACCGATAATTGCTCGATAGCATCTTTCGGCCAGCCCTTCACGGCAGTCACGCCGCCTAGTGTATTCTGCACATATATGCGAATGTCGTCCGCGGCGTCGTACTGCACAACGTCGAACTCTGTGAACCAATCACGAGAGCTGTTTCGGAAGTACGTGAGTATGTCCTCGTCTGGACGGCTGGTCACTGCGACCTTCAGCCCAGATATATTCGAGATCTCCTGCAAGCACGCAAGCAGTTGCTTTCGCGTCGTGACATCTCCGCATTCATCCAGGGCATCCACGACTATTGCACACTTGGATAGTCCTTCCGTGTCCTCAAGCTCTCGTAGTGGTTTGCCTAGAAGGGTATCGTACAGCGGCTGCAGGTACTTCGAGTGAAGATCGGTGTTGTCCCGTATTGCTGTCACCACAGCTAGCCTATATGCATCCCAGCGTTTCGCAAGCCCACAAGAAAGTGCCATCAGCACGCGGCGCGGGTCACGCAGTTCTGGGCTATCGCGCTTGCAGAAGAAGGCACATGCAAGGGCACCCTGCTCGTCGAGTTGCTTGCATACGGATGTAGCAATCGAACTTTTTCCGAGTCCAGCTAGTCCGTGCACCCAAGCAAACTGTGGGCCGTCGATATCGGAGCGAGCCCAGGTGGTGATGTCTTCAATGATTCTAACTCGAGTTCCATCGAGGCACTTTCGAGACGGATTGTAGCTGGTCTTGCCCACGGGCTCAAGCTCTTTCAGTCTCTCCCGGTGCTCTTTTAGTACATCAGTGTCAGTGTGTTGACAGAATCTCAGGTAGGGAGCCCACCATTGATCACTACGTCCTGGAGATTCTGCACCTGCATTCTCTCTCTAAACTGCTCCCTCAGCTGTGCGAACCTCTCCACAAGCGCATCTATCCGTTCATCGGGCGCAGAGCTGAGCACACTGCGCAACGCTCGTCCTGAGTTACACACGAGTGATTTGTCAGAAACGAAAGATTTAGTGTTTTTGTCCATGCGCACCGGACCAGCTGCTCGACCGGGAGCTAAGTATAAACGCGGACGCGTCTTCGATAAGCCTTAACATCTCCAGCACCGTCTCTTTCAGTTCTATGTTGGCGATTCCTCTGACTTTGTCAATCACCGGCGCGACTCCAGCCATGTTTTCGATGAGTTTGTCCAACTTCACGTCCTGTTTGCCTGGCACCTGAAGGCGCTATGATAAACGAAATGCAAGGGCTTTGAGCTTTGTGTATTCTAAATATAGGTAGAGCTCCGTCTTACCTCCCACGCCATCGTGCATGCTGAGACGGCCACCTTGGCACCCCCGGTTGGGTCAAGCTTTGTGGTTCCACGGTCAGCGTTGATTCAGGGTTCCCGAGTGTTATCTTACTCACCTCGGCCAGGATACCTCCTAGATCTAACAGCATCTTCGCTGCGTCTCCTATCTTACCGGCCCTCTCAATCGGACCTTGTCGTTTGTCCAGACTTTTCGCTGTTTGTAGCGCCTTCAAGTATGCCTGCTCGGCCTGAACGCTTGTCAACAATTGGATCATCTACTCGTCACAAACTCTCTGACCGTCTGCCTGTCAAAGACAGCTATGTAAGCCTGAAACATCTGCTCGTCGTTGTCCTCAGATCCTGTGGTTAGCGCTCATGAGTAAACCCTGCTACTCTGTTTGTGGGTATGCGCGCACTTATAGACAAGACGCCTGGGCCCGCATCCAGCACCACAGAGTATCCAACTCGACCGACACGATTTTGAAGCTTGTGCACCTCAGTCACCTTCACGGTGATCATCGAACCTTCGACCACATCGCTGGGAAGAGCATGCGATCAGCGCTACACTAAGATACACTGTCGAAACTTAAGTAATCCACTTACCAGGGTACAAAAAGATCCTTCCATAGCAGCGGCTTTCCCTTCTTGATGGGCGGTAGTTCGTGCGCTTTTATGCCGTCCTTGTGAAGCTCGATCCTGATGTCGTATGTGGACGTCTGCGGTTCGAGTTTGATTTCTGGCGGACGACGAACGTCGTTGAGCACAAATCCAGAGGCGCAAGCGAATCGGGGGTCATACCTCGGATACGATGTCTGAACGGTCGTTTACTGCCATGCTTCTGTGGAACGGACATGGCGGACGTTAGGTGGTACGAGGGTTGACTGGATGCGTCAAGCGCCGGCACGTTGCCTGGATTCCATGAACCTAACCTGACACATGAGCCCCAAGGTCATGGTAGCGCCAAAGTCACTTTCTGTGCCCCTCCAGGAAACTCTATAGCAGCATAACTGTTATCATCAAGTCAAACAGCTCGTCGTTGCGATGGGGAAATGCGAAAAACATATCTCTTCCAGATGATATTGAGATCACCAATACACTCCGTACAATGCACGATACCAGACCCTATCTCTCTATGAGCCAACCTTCATCGTCGCCTTCCTTGAGCCCACATAATCATCCCAGGTCACCGGCCCACCGTCCGCACCAGCTTCACGCCACAGGTGATCCAGCACACACCCAATATCCATCGGTTTCGTCAGCCACATCTTCTTATGCCCCGACTGCGATACCGCCGCCCGAAACTTTCTTCGGTCAAACTCGCTCCGGGTACATGCGCCAGCCTGATGATGTGGATAGTCAATCTCCAGTCCAGAGTCCATTCGATAACAACTCACAACCAGAAACGGGACCATAAGATGCATCTTAGACGTGGTCTGGGTGCTGATAGTCGAGTGCAAACGGCTGATCTGTCGGACAGAAGACTGGACTCGAGCATCGTGGCTAGTCACCCCGCACATCCCCTAAGCGTTTCCATATACTTCAGTATTTTACTATAAGGCACAACTAGACACACTCGCCATGTACAAGTATATCAAGAGCGCATGCCTCCAGCTCTCCTGTATCGCAAACCTCATGACGATTCGAGAAGACTCAGAGTCCGGACCATAGCCGCTCGTAGCACGCCAGCCCCATGTCTCATCTTCAATCTTCTTCCAGGGACTACCCTGATACGACCAGTCGCTCGGGCGCCGCACTCTCCACTGAGTGATCTTTAGGATCGAAAACAAGAACTCGGGAGGACAGCCGTGAATCCAGTCTGAGGGATACAATCCACCAGACCGCGTGATTGGATAGGATGTGTCGTACTCGACAAGAGGAGCAGTGCCGAACATCATACTCGTGGTAGCGTCGATAAAAACGAAGCGGCCGAGATCGTAGAACGGAGAAGCGAGAACGTGGGCAAGCGATATTCCGCTGGAAGATGGGTCGCGTGGCCATAGCGTGGGGTCAGCGAACGCGACCTGCATGAAGAGTGGAGCCACGTTTTGCAATAGGGAATAGCTAGTCATAGCACTCGAAGTGAGGTGCTTCAGAAATGTGATCTAGCAATCGGCGATCGTCAACCCTGATCGTAACGACCCAAAAATAAAGGTTTACACACCTCTAAAGCTCCAGACAGTCGCCCGACCAAGTCATCTAGGCTCAGATCGTCTCTGTCTACCATAGACAGCTGGGCCAGTCGGTCGAGTAATGGCACAAATCGCTCCACGTCTGCATGTTCTCGGTCTTGTCGTAGAGTCCGGAACATCTGTGCGCCAACGTACAACGAGCAGCGTGTGATCTCCGATGACACGATTCGGGTCGCAAATCGTCCTCGGATGTGGTTGATGTGCTGTTGTATAGGTCGGAAGTATACGAGCTCAAAGAAAGGCTCGTCTGAGAACACGTGTGAGTTAGTGCACTAGTGTAGCGATTCGAATTACCCACATTGAGACATGATAAACCGAACCGACACGCCTGATGTATGAGGATTCGGTATGAATCTTGGTGGCAGAGTGTAGGCTATATCGGTTTCTGGGTCGGTATTCATATATTTCTGAGCTCGCCGAACCAGTGCAATTTGGTCATGAGCATCATATATAGGGTATGGTGACTCCTCGTTCTCATCAGAAGCCTCCAGGTCGTCGACGTCAAGTAAAGGTTCGTCGATCGAGTTTTCCCTACAAGGCTGGATCATGTTCGTTTTGCAAATGCGCGAACCATTGAACGGCCGCGCGGGGTTGGGGTGGCGTCGAGGAAAGGCAACTGAGGAGGAAGAGAGCTGTAGCCTCTCGTTTCGTCGTGATGTGAACCCTGGGGTATTCTAGCTCGAAAGTAAAATATATTCGGTTTATTTATCGACGTGATCATACCAATAGCTTACCTCTTGGCTGTCGTCGTTGATCATGGCTTGTGGCAATACTACAGCTACATGAATACCTTAGTCATACCAGATGCTGTGTAGAAAAGTCTAAGGTTATTCACCCCTTTCGAAGGGCCATGACACATTGGCCTCCCCATGAGCTGACAAATTCCCGCCAGGACGTGCAGGGTCTCTACGAGAGTGGGATGCACCACCAAGTTCGTAGCCCAAGCATTTGTATCCTCCCTCAGTGCATCGAATACATGACGGCCGTGCCTTGTCACACTTTTTCTTCCTGTTTATTCGAGTTCCGATCTACTTAGTTCAGTCCTTCTGGTCTAGTGATCCGTGGTTATTGTACCCACCTCTGATGACAGGTTTTGCAGCTGGTAGGAGCAGGCCCAGGTGGACGCATCATGGTATGACGGGATACAGTTATTCGGTAGAACTTATCAAGGCGTATTCAGGAGATCGAGGTTCGGGCTGGTGAGGTCACTGTGGTGGTCGAGAACTAATCACCTTGCTCGCCAAGGTCACTCCCCCCCCATAATGATGACGGGGCATGAACAGGGTCTCAGGGTCGTGCCTGCTGGCATGCCTCGGCTCGTCGGACCTTGCTTAGTCAGCTATGTCACTCCTCGCTTTCACTCCTTCGACATTCAAAGGAGCGGATTTGTAGACTACAACACTATATGTATATCTTTATATCCTTCTCGGACCGTTTAGTCCAGCGCTCCCGGTCTCATTCCAGCGGCTCAATCTCATTGGTACAACTATTTGTTACCCAGAACTCGACACGGAGGCTAAAATGAACAGCTTGTCGTCAAATTCCGACGGAAGAGAATGGCTTCATGCTTTGCGCCAGGATACAATGTCACTGAAGCACTAAACTGTATATTTCTTTGGCGCTAGGCGGCTGATATTCGTAGAGACACGTTTGACGATCTGTTCAGCGAGTGATGATAAGCAAACGCTACACTGAGGTCGTTGGGAGCTAGTAGTGAGCAATACGATTGCCTCTGCACTGTTGTTTTGTAGACGGGCCATTTTCCAATCCACTAATGCGATTAAAAGGAGCCCCAGCGGGAGACTAGGGATCGGGGAAGTCTCTGTGCAATTAAGCTGAACTCATACACACGACGACGAATGCTGAAGTTCCGTCTTGTACCCGGTGAGCTTATACTATTAATTAGTACAAGAACGATCTGGGCAAACCTATATTCTTTGAAGACTTTTGCCGTACGATCAAATACATTCTATCATTCACAACGCTGTTCGAGATGTACGGTGCGGCAGCGTTTATGAAAACTGCATGGCGCATGGGGCCGACACTGATTGGAACCAACATGTCATGATTATGACGCATATACCATTGATGATACTTTGACTGTCTCCCGCCAGAGATAATGCAGTCAAAACCCACACCAAACATATCTTTGCGGCCAGAGCGACTTCGTTGAGCATGACATCACAGCAAGAAGGAAGTACTGCACGCCTTTTCCCTGTAAGTACAGACACATATGGCATTTCTTGAATCTATTGGCTTCATACCTTCGTGTTTCATTCTCAAGCAGGTGGCTAGACGAGCGAGGTGACCTGCTATGGCCACCCCAGGCCATGCGCATTCCCCTAGTTGATATCGTGGTGGCTGTGCGTCATCTCCCAATCTGGCCGTCAGCGCTTACGTTCATAGTCGAAGCTGAAATGGGATCCTGCTGCATCCACCTCCAACACGTCACTTTTGTTGATTCAAAGAACCTGTCGCATACAGAGACCGATCCCATTTCTACGAGGGTCCTGATGGTTCAATGAATGTAGGATCGGTATCCCCTCCTCTAAGTCGCGGCTTTTCCTGTTTTCGTTTCTCAAAAGGCTCGCAAGCGTACGAACGAACATTTGCGACCTCCACACGATCGATTTCGGCGAATTTTGTAGGTTTAATTTGACTCCATATCACAGATAACATTAGGGCTGCGGCTTTCTAATCTCTAGAAGGTGCATACACGCGTAGCCGACTAGGAGATATTTTATTATTCCTCCAACGAGCCCCTTTCGCCTTCAACATGAACGTTCACGATATGGGCAGTACATTTACTGCTTTTCGTAAATTCTTCGTGGCTTCTATCTCCACCACGGAGAACACATCACTATCCCAATAGAAGATGTCTAACCAACACGCATTTGCGCTCCCGTAACTCACAATACCAATCTCATTAGTCCAAGTAGCTTATGCATTTCATTTACAATACATTTTGTACAAATCGTCTCTGGATTCACTCGCATTCACCATCGCCTTGAAAGGTCCGGACCATTTGTGTAACAATTTCCCAGGCGGGCCAAACTCCACGACTCGATCTCCGTCCAGAACCATGACCTATGAATATCATTATATCAGGCTATGTTTACAAGATGGATTGTTCTAACTTACCTTGTCTATATCTCGTACAATCTGAACACGGCTCGTAAGGACGATGAGGGTCGACTGAGGGAGTCGGGCCTGAATAGTGAACCGAATTGCAGATGTATAGTCTATGGGACTTGTTTATGAGTATTGGCTACGGTTCCGGTTAGAAAAATATCGCTGACCGTCATCTCCTTCGTCCAGAATCACTACTTTACTTCGACTACACACGCATTTAGTCAAGTACCTAGTAATTCGGCTACCAGCGACTCACCATACGATGGCTTTTGCTAACAGAATACGCCCCCTCTCCTCTCCAGACAACTCGTTCATCATGTTATCGGGCCCTATTTCCAGTCCGAGAGAACGTAGAGTAGACTTGAGCGTAAAATCCGCATAGTGGCCTTGAGGATTCAAGGTCTGGCGTACGGTGCTAGTAGAAGCGTCAGGGTCTTTGGAAACGAGCGTAATATGAGAACGCAAGGCCTCTTGGGCTATCGTGTGAGTCGAAATACCACTAGTTCCAGGAGAATTTTGATCAGTATGGCATAGGTTCAGCAGCTAGGAATACTTACTCTAGGTACACTTTGCCTGCCGTCGGAGCCGTTCTCGAGAGCGCCAATGCCAGCGCCCGCGTTCCATCTTCCCGTCCACTGGTCAATCCCCACGCGCCGCAATCAGACTAAGTAGACTTACTTCCGTCCTTTGCAATAACACACACCCGTTCTCCGGGATCAATCGTGAAGTTGATCCTCTTCAGCGTGGGCGGCCCTCGGGGAGAAAGTCGTACCGTTAGGTTCTTCGCTACGAGTCTTCCCACGTGTGATCCACTTCGACGGAAGGATTTGGCTTCTTGGTCTCTGATGGCATAAGCACGCTGAACACATATCGGAACGACCACAGCTGCAAAAGCGAGTATGGCGGTGCGACCCAACAAGACCCATTCGAGTGGTGTATAATTTGGTGGGGGCAGCCAAGGTGCAACGATGGGGAGCACGAGAACCCAGAGATCTAGCGCTAGAGCCACGAGGAGCAATATCACGACGTGGATGTTGCAAATACTGCGAAACCTGCTCTCCAGGGCGACGGCGAGTAGGGCCAGAACCGTTACGTACACCTAGCACTCCGATCAGTTTCCGTAAATACTGATGGGATGAAAAGCCCTCACATAGAATACGCCGATTGACAGTTGCTCTGTCTGTGGTCTGCTAAGACAAAAGTCGCCCAGGTGTCGGCTCTTATGCTTACGTCCTCGGCCACGACCGTGGCCGTATCCATACTTCGCCTCCGACACTTGATTTGGGCCATTCGCACTTGTGTAATTATTGGGTGTAGCATTTTGACACGTTTCTGCAAGCGCGATAGCAGTGATGGATATCATGATAAGTGCGAAACATGCGGCAAGTCTGAAAAGCTTCCATAACTTGGCTCGGGAGTTGGGATCTGGTCGGGATCTCTGCGCGGTGACGACCGGAAAGCCTGATGAGTATAAACGAGAAACCGCGTGAGCGTTTTGCACTGAGCGGTTGAGCGTCACGCCTCGCAAGTGCAGTCCCGATGAGCATTTTTGAATGATAAGAACTAGAACAGATATAATTGCGCAAAAGGTCGTAGCGAAGAACAAAAAATGCGACGTGGATTCGATAGAATGTTCGGATGGCAAAACTTGAGCAAACATGTTGCCTCAGAGTGAAATTATGGCGATATATGGGTTACAGCTATGATAATGGAGCTCGTTTCACCCACTCATGCATAGCATGAGGTACGTTCAACTGATCAGGGTTTGCGACAACGAAAGATATTGAATAACTCCCAGCAGATGTTTGGGATAGTCTAGTGTTCAGTTCAATCTTTTACTCTAGCTCTTGGGGACAACTTGGTGGCGAATGAGTGCTGAAGGTGGTGGCACGGTGGCAAGCTGCAAATTGATATGGTTCAGTTGCGGGCCCGAATATAAGCGCTGAAGTCCGAATCAAGGGAACCGCCAAAGCCATGACACAAACCAGCTCCCGACCACCACCTCATCTGTTCACTTGTTATTTTTTTGGATATTGTTCAGAGATATACCATAGAAAATAGAATTATTTGATTAGATGAAGCATATGCCTGGCCCCGCTCCCACAAGCTGTATAACCTGTCGTCAGAGGTGAGCACACTGGTCACGGATCGATTGCAAGGAAGGAACTGAACTAAGTAGACCGGAACTCGAATAGGAAGAAGAAATGCGACAAGGCTCAACCTATGTGCACTCAATGCCGGCAAGGAGGATATGAGTGTTTAGGTTACGGGCGTGGATATTCGCCTCGTTCTCGAAGTGGCTCGACTCACCCTCGTGACGATCGGTCGTCTCCCTCGGATCCTGGACGTATATCGATTTTTGAAGTAGGTGAGCATAGTTCAATCGACACAGATTGCATCTCGTACTCATATATTCCTCTACTTAGTTTTGGCGTCTCCACCGGTAGTCGATCTTGAGCCAACCCCAAAAGTGAGCCACAACCATGTCAAACGAACAGGCCAGGGAATGATAACTTCTTAATCAGGCTATACCGATTCTCGCATCCCAAGAATCTCCATGCTTACCTATATTTTCATCCTCGTCTGGTCCTCCACGGTATCGACCAATTCTTGCAGCTTCGCACCCGTCCCACAGTCCGTCAACTTACGATGAAATCACACCCTGTGCATTCGGGGGCAACTCAGCGGCAGCCAAATCTGCATCAGATACTAGAAACACCCCCGAAGTGCCCCACAAAGACCGAGTTTGTGATACTCCAGACTGGGCCGTTGTAGATGAACAAACTGGCAGATACATCACTGGCGACTCGGGATGCTTCCTTCCACCAAGACTCATCGCAGACCCCCAGACATCAGGCATGACCATTCGCTTCATTATGTCGCAATGTGAGTTGGTATATTCCCCGGCCATACTCACTAGGCTAATAGTTAATCCCAGATGAATCTCTGTTCAGCTTGGTATTTTTTCGACCAATGCAGGATAAGCTGCAGCGCGTCCGAGGGTTGCTTGTCACACGAATTATGTTGTCGGACATCATACACTGGTCGATGTATACTGGCGCACAAATGTTTCATGCTCTATAAAAAGATGGAGAGGATGCCGACGTGCAACGGTTTACGCCGTGGTTGGATCGATTGGACCTGTTGTCTATCACAGCCACGGGCGATGTAAGCTTGGATGATCTGGTGGGGCGGCTTTCTGGAGCGTTGGAAGTGCGTTTTCTTTTGGGTTCAAGTGATGTTACCTGACCCAATCGTCATTCGTCGTCAGCTTTCGAAGCCTAGGCTCAAACCAGCTCCAAACCACCACCTCATCAGCTCACTTGTCAATCTCTTGGACATTATCCACCGGCAATTACCTCGGACGATACCATCTCCCGACATGCGCGTTCGCTTTATCTTCTCCCACTCATTGCGTCCGTCGACCAATCAGCCACCAACCCTCAAGTTCGCTCGCGTCTTCTTGCAACCTCTGGCTTCCCTGCTGCTTCGCTTCAGGTGTCCCAATCCATCCTATTAGGCCAATGGTATAACATACCGCAATGTCCTATCTCCTCATGCACTTGACTTGTGCTCATGCATAACCCGCCGTTATTGGGGCTGTATCATCCACATTCTTAATACACGACCTATGAGACGCGGATCTCGACAGACCAAGACGTCATCTTACTCGTTGATTCCATGAAAATCGCTCAGAGATACACTCCCGAAGATAGAAGAATCTCGTAGATGAAGAAAATACCTGCCTTTCACAGGCAGTATCACCCGTCGTCAAAGGTGAGCGCACTATTCATGGCTCGGTCGAACGAGAGGGACTGATCTTATGCTAGACCGGAACTCACACAGGAAGGGAAACCGTGAAAACCCCTACCTCTGTACTCGATGTCGTCAAGAAAAGAAAATATTCGAGTACCAGCGCGAGATTCGCTTTGTCGACGGTGTCTCGGCCCACCCTCGTGACGATTACTTATTTCCTTCGGAGCCTGGACATATATCGACCTTGTGGTGTAGGTCAGCATGATTGGATTATTTCAGGTAATACTTTGTTCTTACCTATTCCTCTACACAGTCCAAACGTTCTCATCAGTTACCAGTAGTTATTCCTGAGCCAACCCGGAACGTGAGCCGCAATCATGCCGAAGGCACACGTCAAGGAGTACTGACTTTCAAACCTAGCTGCACCGATTCTCGTACACCAACAAGCTCCAAGCCTACCTATATCTGCATCCCCATATATCCTTCCACGATATCGACCAATCCTTCCATCTCTGCCACTGCCTCACATCCCGTCAACTCATAACGCACCTCCACCTTGCGCTCATGTGGGGGATACGAGAGCATAGTTTGCATCCAAGGACGAAACTGAATCCCGTCGACGAGCGCCATTTACTTCGGCGGTTCTCTGCTTGTTATGAGTATTTTCTGAGATTACAGTTTTGGTCGGTGGTGAAATTGGCTAGGGAGGATCGTTCAATGAATGAGCGTGGATGAGGGGGTTGGGTAACCTAACGAGCAACCGTCTTGAGTGGTGATTTCTAATGTATGATATGAACAATTTCGTCCAACAGAAGCAGTTTATGTAGTGGCACCAAAATTTACGGCTAATCAATCCTTCCATACATAAGCATAAGCTCGATCTCAGAAGCGAACCAATCATTACGGATTAAATTAATGATATTAGTGTGAAGTTACTATATCACATCAACCTCCAACGAAAACAGAATCCCCAGAACCGACCCTTGCTTTGAAAATAACTCCTAAATATTCGCAGAGTAGAACCAGGCCTGGGTCCAGGCAAATTGACCTCACGATCGGTATCCGGGCACGTCCAGCCTCGTAGTCCATCCAGCGGCGAATCTTTTCAAAACATCGTAGTTCCATCTTTCTGCCCAGATTCACACAGAGGAAACGGTCGGGAATGAGGCCTGAACGTAGATCAACTATGTCCCATAGTCAAGTTCGTTCAAGTCGGGGGTCACCATCGACTAGGGCGTCGTCCTGAGGGCTGTCCCTCTCTCACTCCTAATCCCATCCTCACTCCCGATTCTCCAACCCAACCCCTCACATCCTCGTTCTCCGCCCCCCACCATCTCCTCGTTCAAGTTACATCTCTCCGTCATGTTCGCTAGGCGCCACAGTCGCTCAAATCGCGATCGAGGTTCGTTGGATGTTGTTCCTGGATAAGGGTTGAGGATCGTGATCCTCCTCGCGCCGTTATGAGGTAGAAACAACAAGATATTCCGCATGGCGCGTAGAAGCTCCTTCAGCACGCATGTGCACAGTCCAAGGTGGCCACGATAGTCGGAAACTCGAATGCTTGGTCGACTCTAGACCCAAGTGACACGCTTCGTTCCTTCTATGGAGTCAGGATGCAAGAGACACGACGGTTGTTGACCGGTGGGAAAGGTTCGGGACGACTCGAGTCATGGACTGTTAAATCATGCATGTCGGACGTGCTAAGACGACTGGACCGGGGTGTTCTTGAAGTACGTTACAGTCCAAAGATCGAGGTCGTGGGCGAAAAATACAGGCATTAAAGAGAAGGGCGGGGAAGTTTCGATCGGCAATCTCGTTGTTAGGCTCGATCTGAAGGTGGGTTCGAGTGGGGTATGAAGAGGAGCAGGAATATTTATATGGATGCGTGGGTTTGAGACAATAGACGCGTCGAGTTCGCGGAGGAGAATGCGGGATGTAAGGGTGATCGCATTTCGGCATCCTCGTCGGCAACGTCCACAGTGCCAAAACCACGATGGTAGCAAGAGCTAGGACCTCAGCGTGAATGTCGGGATAGCTGGAAGCAGAGGAGTCCAGCCCAAGTAGTGGTCATGCCAATGGACTCCGATCTCGGGTATCCCTCTGGACCAATCTCGCATGGCATCGGCATCAGGAGAAGAGGAGGGTGATGGGATGTCGTCTCTCTACGTATCATCATGAGATATAGAGACGTCAGAGAATTCTCAGTGCGCTAGAGATGGTGGTGGCAGCACCCTACAGTATGGTACAATCGTCGTTAACCTTGACATCTCGAGGCGAGAACTAGATAGGACACGTACAGTTGACCACCATAGCCCCAGAAAACGCCGCGCGGACGCTATTATATGACTCCTCTCCTCTCTCATTTACAGGAGCAATCCGGGCTAGGACTAGCACCAGAAGGTTGCTGGGATAGCAGAATGGTGGGATATCATTCGCCAGGTTCGCGCAACGAGAATAGAAGCGATGAGAGAATAGAAGCTCATGATAGTTTGCCATATTCGTGCAACCTAAATAGTCAGGTCGAATTATTGATAGTAGATGGGTGGGTGTCATTGTGCCCAGTCGTGGTCGTGGTCATCTTGGACCTAGAGCGACTGGCAAGCGCTCGCATTACCTCATCACACCCGCAGAGACAAACAAACCTCGAGTCTATCGACTAGTGTCTGCCCGCTCGGAGACGTTCTCTAGTTCTTAGTGGGAGAAAGTCTCGGGTACTCTCAAATAATAGAAGAAAAACGATAAAAGAGCGTGAATGGCGAGGTGGCATACTCAAAGGAAGACACGAGCAACGCGAGACTGACCCATGCTGTCCGCTGCACTCAAGGGACGACCCGTTCCTACACGCCTTTTACATCGTACATGAGATCTTCCATCTTGTGTTTACCATACCGGCAATCGCAACCTATTTAGAGGGAAAACTCATCCCTCACGTGGCTACTTCCCACGCTCCAATATCGCTTGTCCGTGCCTAACGTCTGCTGTTTTCCGAATACAGTTCTTGCCTACCATAGTTTCATGCAATCATAGCCTGAAGACCTAACCAAAAGGCATTACCAGTTCGAAATGGATCAATCTGACTTGGCTTTATACGTCGACCTTGGCGCATACATTTTTCTGTTCAGTCCCGAGCACGAAAGATGGAATGGACGACCAGGCTTTTAAGGGAAAAGATGTGTTCATATTATCAACTATCGAACATGATTGAATGCAAAGGAGACTATTATAGAGACAAAAAAAGCGCCGTTCCGTATTGCCCAAAACGAGAAAATATGGTGGTATAGAACGGTAAACTCACGACTCATAAACATGAGGCTCTCCTCTATGCTCACCGATACCGCTCAAGCCCACCAAAGCTCCCATCCTCCGCATCAAATGTCCAGAGTCACCATTGTTAGGGGAGAACGACCTGCTCCAGGTTTCCGAAATACAAGCTCGATAACGCATGAAAACTCGTGCTTAGCCGCAGCTCCAGTCGCTTTGGTAA
>JAYRCO010000508.1:0-23692 GCA_037042815.1 Ceratobasidium papillatum
GGTTCAGAAACTAAGCGCCGGACGTGGGGGTTGGTGGGTGGGTGGGTGGGTCGAGATAAGATCGAACTTTTTACCTATGTCACACCCCAAATTTACCCACCATTAGCATGTACAGTTTTGATGATTCAAACTCGCGGGCCTCGCTCCGAGGCCGTATACCATACTCTCCGCCAAGTATGAGTTCTTCTGGGCCAGTCACTCTCCTGTTGTCGACGTCCAAGCATTGTGCCGCCGGCTGCTTATATAACAACCCACTGGTCACGATCTCTTGGTTTTGGCACATGACTTTCCCGTACATGGTCATTGTATGCACAATCAAATAACAGTTCATACTCCGAAGGTCATGTGCCAGTCACACTGTTACGCGGAGGGCATGCAGATATCGGAAGGGATAGCTGAGTCGGTCTCCGCCTCTGATCTTTCAGTCTGGATAAGCTATTTACTTGTCTTTCTCACTTTCCAACCTCATCTCGTGACAGTCACCACTCAGTCCGCTCACAAATTCTGGACACGAGGTAGACTTTGTGACGGTCAGGTGAGCTATTTTACCGCCAGTAAGATAACCTCTCCTGCCTATCGTGGAAGAAGGTGGGGGTCCCTTATCTCGAAAAACTCCAACCCCCACGGCCGGCGCTTAGTTTCTGAACCCCTCCTTGGTGGTAGCCCGTTTTCGTGATGTAGCGCCGCCCAAAGGGTCTCGTCACGTAGTTTGGGCCCTTTGGACCCGTTAGCTTTTGGCGCCCTCAGCACAGCCAAGACAGACACTCCAAAGGTGCTGCAGCTGCCAGGTCCTTGAAGACCTTTACCCCAAACCCTATATGGTAGTCTAACACAATGCCTAACATTAGCTTCGACGCTCTACTAGCAGATGCTGCTCCCCTGCTCCCCGACCCTCCTACTGATACACCTATACCTTCGTCGCCTATCACTCGTCGACTCACGTTGGAGGATGCTCTAGCGTACCTCGACTTGATCAAAGTCGAGTCCTGGGATAAACCAAGTATCTATGACGGCTTTTTGCTTATCATGAAGAACTTTAAGAGTCGGGAGTATGTGTGTTTGTGAATTGCTTATTGCTCGAGCTTATCCTGTTTGCCTACAGAATCGACACTCCAGGTGTCATCGACCGTGTGTCCAGACTGTTAAATGGACACACGACTCTTTTACAGGGCTTCAACACGTTTTTGCCCCCGGGGTATCACCTCGACTGCACTGTTAGCCACTACAATCACAGCTTCATTACTGTTGCCACTCCCCATGGTACTACCGTACAGACGGTGGGCGCTCCACTGGGCGATGTCCTGTCTGGCCGTCACTCTTCGCCTGCACCATCTTCTGCGCCTGCTTATCCGGCTCTACCCGACGACTCTATCTCACTACTCTCCTCACTTATACCCCAGGACTACCACGACAATGCTGGAGATATTGAGGCAAGCGATTTTGTAATCGACTAAAATTCGAACTTTTCATTGATATCAGTAGTACACAACTTAAGATGGACGAGTCTGATATGCAAGCGCCCATGATTAGTAGTGTAATGGTATGTCGCTCCGATGATGACTAGCATAATCTCACATCATACCAGCCACTGTCCGACATTATTTCGCTTCTGGTAGAGCACGGTTGCCAGGATTTAACTCCTGTTCTAGACCTAACAGGTTGCAGTGTATACCCTACCTCTATGGGTGGCTTTGGGGACGTTTACCGAGGACGACTGGTAGACAGTCGCCTAGTTGCGATCAAATGTATGAGAATGGCTTCCCATCTTGCTCCTGGCGAACAACAAAGGCACTTGAAGGTGAGGAGCTTGGCTATAGAGAAGGAAGTCGCGTATCTGATGTTCATGCAGTATGCTGCCCGGGAGATTCATACCTGGTCAAAGCTAGATCATTGCTACATCTCGAAGTTAATCGGGTTGGCTGAATTCCGTGGACAAGTCGTTATGATTTCTGCATGGGCTGAGCGTGGTTCGCTGCCTATGTATTTAGCTAGAAATCCCGAAGTAAATCGATCATTACTAGTAAGCATGAGCGTCAGTGATAATATTATGTGTGATCTGACTATGTGAGAACCCAGTGTACCCAAATATCTGAGGGACTAGCATTTTTACACTACTCGGGAGTCGTAAGTGATTTTTACTCGATTCTAAGCAGCTGACATTCAATAAACCTCGCCAGGTTCACGGTGATTTGAAAGGAGTGAGTGTTTTCACCAGCCGTAGCTACTATCTATTCACGGCCTTCGTAGGCAAATATCCTCATCTCCGATACCAACGAGCCTATGCTCACTGATTTCGGGAATGCGGTCCTACTTGAACGTACCTTAAAATTCACAAATAGCTCGTCGGAAAGACATTTGTCACTTCGATGGGCGGTAAGTTTATTCAGTACCTAGATTGGCAATGCCGAAATTCATGATTGCTGGGTTTAGGCTCCCGAACTGCTTGAGAATGCCCCCTTTAGCTGCGAAGCTGATGTATATGCGCTTGGAATGGCAAGTGCCTGGCTTGCTACCCTGTGGGAACTTTATTGATCGATTCCGCCAGACAATTCTGGTATGCGAACAGAATCTTGTCAAATCAAACTTCTAATGCGAGGAAACAGGAAGTAATCACTAGTGAAGTCCCGTATGCAGATATGAGAGACATATCAGTACTACACGCTGTTATTAATGGACGACATCCTACACGGCCGGTACATATATCAAACGGACCTGAGAACGATACCTTGTGGGAGTTACTCGCCCGTTGCTGGGCATTTAGTCCTATATCCCGTCCCACGGTTTTTGAGGTGAAGGACGTGGTGAGCTGTCTAACCTCTCTATAAAATTACTCTATGCTGAGTGTGGTCGATCTCGGAGATGGTAACAGGTAGCTCCGTAAAGCTGGCCAATGGGATGGAAAACACAATGAAGAGACGGCGGGCTAGGGTGAATTTTTATTACATTCTCACTCCCACTGCAGAGCTAACTCGGCTTGATTTGAACATAGGTTAATAGTCGCGTTGAAGGAGAAAGTGGGGCGGCCCGGAAGGCTACCAAGATTGATCAGGCGATGAAAATAGTGAAAGAACTTATAACCACTGAAAGGGGGTATTTCAAGTACCTTCTTGAATTTCAAGCTGAATGCGTGAGTTGCTTATCGCAGACTTTGATGAGTTTTATCGACTTCAAATTGACAGAGCTCGGCGACCCACCCTGCAATAACTGAGAGCCTCCCAATGATGGTCGAGGTTTCCCGTATATTTTTGGGTATGCTAGACGATGATCCGTCGGTGCAGGGTATGGCCAATGCGTACTTGGCTATTGAGGAACAGCTTAAAACCGCGTTTAGTCGGTGGACAGATGCCGTATCTCGCCTCGAAGATGAAACTGAAAGGATTCAGAGGGATCTTGTGAGTTTAAGTCCTAGTATGTAAGTGGTTGGCTGAAGCACAGCATAGGGCAAGGAAGACAGACAAGGAATGAATGAGACGATGGTTGCGCTTATGCCGACTCAGAGGTCAGCAAAATATGCTCGGTTGTATTTAGGTAAGATCTTAGGATATGGCGAGTGTGATTAGAAATATAAATCAAGTATTTAACAGACCTTGCGATACGGACACCTGAAATCTCGCCATTACACCCTCTAGTAGAGCGTGCTCATCAGTGCTCGAGGCGTGTTGCAGCGTACTACGTAAATTCTGACACAAGCACTGGCGATATCGCCGCACAGTTATTGCATCTTGTAAAAAGGCCCTAATCTAGCAGTTAGCAGGGGATCTCAGCAGGAACAATATCTGAGAAGTAGTGAATTGCTGATGTCTTTTGTGTACTTGAAGTGGTGGTTATACAACGCAGTGACTAATCATGAATGTCATTTGCCAAGCATTAAATGCTGGCCATCATACGCAGGCCGAATCCATAATCCTTCTTCAATTCCAACCCCCAAGTCCGAAACTTTCTCCAGCGCGCTCCTTACTAGTAGGCGAACTTCACCAACCTCTTCCCCTCCGACGTTACGACAGATTGTATCCCAACCTATGAGATTAGACGTTAAAGACGCGCGTCCACCATACAGGAGCCCTTGCCTACCATCATGGGGGATCTCATGTCCAAATCCAACAACATATGTCCTTTGCGCATTGATGCGTTTCGCAGACTCGACCACTTTCTTTGGAATTGTGAGAACTTTGGGTTTTACTACTATTGAGTAGATGTAACGTACCTTGATGCCAAAATGAGATATATGCGGCTCCAACAACAGGCAATCTACAACAAAGGCTTCGAAGGAGGCGCTTCTCTCCTTGATTACACTCCAAACTTCCTCTGGGATATGTGAAACATCCGACATGTAAACCAGAGCGTCAGAAAACATAAAGCCCAGACAGAGGTAAGGCTCCGGAGTTGCTTTCGCAGCTGTATTTTCCTTGGCAAGAGTAGAACGTTTGTGTGAGGCTTGTTGGCCCTGGTGCACCGCTAGAGGAGTTATGTCGATGCCGATCTCTTCTATCTTGAAGGGTTTGTTTTCGTCGATTACATGCCACTTAAAAGCAACCACCTGGGAAATGTTCAGTTCATCGTCAGCCGTATTTGAGTTATAAATAGTACTTACATTCCCACTTCCAGTTGCATGCTCTTTAGAAAACAAGTACGGGAATGCTCTCGTGACGACTATAAGGCCTCATAAGTATGGTTACGTCGATGATGAAATTTGGAACCAACCCTCGAGAGTTTCAGCAGAGAGATACACATCAATATGGTCCTGGATCCTATTCTTGCCGAATGTCCAAGCTAGCATATTATTGTCAAAAAGGCAGAGTAGCCAAGACAGATAAGTATGGACCTACTTCTCAAGTCGTCCAGTCCGTTGATGGCTACAAAAATGCTTGGGTGTTAGTGTCAGTAACACAATTTCATGGGATATATGCACCAACCGTCGGCATGGCCATGAGTCAACAACACGGCATCAATTCTACGCAAATCATGCTTGGGGAGCAACTCTAGGGCAGCAGACCGAAAATCCTTCCCGATATCGATTACTAGGACATGTTCGCTTGACAGATTGCTAGAGCCATAGCCTCGAAGCCGAATGATGGCACCCGTGTTACGTCGCTTGTTCTTCTGACCTTCAAGGGTTAGCGCAGATGCACACGTCTAGTAACAGTCAAGTCACTCGAATTCAGTGACAGTAGCAAGAGAAAAAACTCTTCATATGGATACACACCTCACATGTTATAGGTTTAGACGTTAAACACACGATATTCGGGAGGCTTGAGGAAGATCCAGTTCCATGAAAGATAACCTCAAAACTCGATTTGGAAGAGTAGCTGTTAGTTGAAACCATGCTTAGAATTAGGAAGAGAGTCAAGTGACATGCATACATGATCGGCGGGTTTTATACTGCGATGATAGTACTGGAATTGATACTGGAATTGGAGTTGAAAATCGAAATGGAATTGGTGCACGTTGGTGAGCTTCGAGATTGATTACTGCATCATTAGGGAGAGATCCGATTGCACAGCTATGGCATGCAGCTTTGATATGTCAGGTACTACAAAGATGATGCACCTGGACTTTCACCCCACACCCTATGCTGATCTAACCTAACGCATAACACCAATATCGATGCTCTAACAGCAACTGCTGATCCCCTGCCTCCCGGCTCTCCTGTTCTTACCGATTCATGCACACCCTCGTTACCTAGCAGTCGTCCACTCAACGTCAAGGATGCTCTATCATACCTCAAGATGGTCAAAATCAAGTTCCAGGACAAACCGAATGTCTACAACCACTTTTTGGATATCGTGAAGGACTTCAAGAGTCAAGTGTATGTGTGTCCGTATATTGCTTGCTGATGAGATTATGAAATTTGTTCGTAAAATCGATACTCCAGGTGTCCTTGACCGTGTATCCATCCTGTTTAGCGGCCATACGGATCTTTTCCAGGGCTTCAACACGTTTTTGCCCTTGGGATACGCTATCGACTGTACTGTCGACCAACACGATCATACTTCGACCGCTATTACCACTCCTTATAGTAGGTATACTCCCAATCCGCCCTATGATAACGCGAGCGCAAGCAACCAAGACAGCCCGATGGTCAATTTCAGCGAAGCGGTGAACTATGTAAACAAGATCAAGCATCAGTTTCCGTCTGATTCGGATACGTACAAGCAATTCCTTAAAATCCTTCAGACATATCAAAAGGAGCAGCGTCCGATTGCCGAGGTGTATCAAGAGGTTAATGTGCTGTTTAATAACCAGCGGGGCTTGTTTGAAGATTTCCAGCATTTTCTGCTGAACGATAGTAGAAACGGCGGAGCTGGCGGTCCTGGTGTTGTGTCAATAGATGGGGATGGCGAGCTACTCGCTATTTGTAATATATGTCGTTTGAAAGTGCTTGATCGGTGGCCGCATGCAGAAACGCGGTTTGCAAATAAAACAATCCCAACTGTATGTCATAGAGGTGCAGCTGTAATAGTCCGGAAGGGAGCCTTTTGAAGCTGATCGGCAGATCACGCACAGCTTTGACGTAGGATGATTATGTTGATCAACCTTGCTCCAGGTAGACAGCTACGACGACCGAAAACACGCTCTGCCGCTCTTATCAAAAGATTCTACTTTGAACAAGTGGGCTGACTACAGGCTGGCGATATACGGAAGCAATTTGAGCATCCCTGCGGTCCCGTATTACCTGAATCACACTCAACGTGAGTGCCTTCACGAAAATTAGGGGTGGATGGCACAATCTGGTTGCAGCCAATCAACCTGCGAATGTAGAGAGGAAAAAAGACTTGGGGCAAGACACTCAAAATGTCACTAGGTCACCTGAGGTAAGCACTCGATAGCACTAGGTATAGTCCCACTGTTTCAGTGATACCAACATTTCATGACTCCGGAAGGGCACGGCCTATATACCATCACGTATGATTAGCAGCGTAATGGTACGTGGTCTCGACAATAGGTAGCATAAAACTCACAACATATCATATCAGCCACTGCCCAACATCATCTCTCTCTTGACGGAGCACGGTTGCCAGGACGTAACCCCTACCCTAGATTTGTCGGGTTACAGTGAACATCCTATCTCAATGGGTGGTTTTGGAGATATTTATCGGGGACGATTGATGAACGGTCATCTGGTTGCGATTAAATGTATGAGAATGGTAGTTGGCTCTGTGCCCGGTGAGCAGCAGAAGCATCTAAAGGCAAGGACCTCAGCCAGAGGGGAAACTGCATATCTGACTACCATGCAGTATGCTGCTCGGGAGATCCATACGTGGTCAAAGTTAGACCATCGATATATCTCAAGATTAATCGGGCTGGCTCAGTTTCGTGGACAGGTCGCTATGATTTCCCCGTGGGCCGAGCGCGGTTCGTTGCCCGTATACTTGACCGGAAACGCTAAGGTAGATCGTCCGTTACTGGTAAGGCTTGTTTTTGCTTATAGCGTTGTAAGAGATCCGACTGCTTATCTGAGGATGTAGTGTACTCAAATAGCCGAAGGGCTGGCGTTTTTGCATGAGTCTGGCATTGTAAGTTACAATTCTATGATTCTTACTGGGCTCTTAGTGAACTTTGGCAGGTACATGGCGACCTGAAAGGAGTGAGTCCTTCTATCACCTCCAGTTACCGTCCACTCACCATTCTCATAGGCAAATATCCTAATATCTGATGCCCACGAGCCTATGCTCACCGATTTTGGGAATGCAGTTCTACTTGAACGTACCCTAAAGTTTACAGACACTTCGTCGAAAAGGAACCTATCGCTTCGATGGGCGGTAAGTTTGTTCGTTGCTTGTATCGTACTGAAATTGATGGCTGTTGGTTTTAGGCTCCAGAGCTGTTAGAAGATGACCCTTACAGCCGTGAAGCTGATGTATATGCGCTCGGAATGGTAGACGCCTGCCTTGTTATCTGTGTGGCTACTTTGCTGACTGACTTTGACAGACTATTCTGGTATGGAAGCATAACCTCGTGGAATCAAATTTCTGACACGAAGAAACAGGAAACACTCACTGGTAAAGTGCCGTATGATGGCATGAGAGACGTATCAGTTGTACGGGCAATTATCGGCGGGCAGCACCCTAAACGAACAATGCGTATACCAAGCAAATGTAAGAGTGGCGATCTCTTGTGGACGTTTCTCGCTCGTTGCTGGGCGTTTAGCCCTGGATCCCGTCCGACAGCTCTTGAGGCGAAGGAACTGGTAAGCGGTTTGATTTTTTTTTTGCTGATATGTAAATTCAACTTATGTTGAACGTAACTGGGCTTGTAGATGGCAACGGTTAGCCTTGTGACGGCCAAGGGAGATCCGTTGGTGAATTTTGGCACGGAGGGAAAGAACTCCAGAGCGGAAGGGGACATATACAAGGCCCGAGCTTTGTATGCGTATACTGCTAATCCTGATGATCCGGCAGAGATATCCTTTTTAAAAGGAGAGATTTTAGACATTACAGATAAAACTGGAAAATGGTGGCAGGCAATGAAAGAGGATGGGACTACTGGGAGTAAGTGGATGTTTTTTGAAGCTTGCTTTGCGTGAATTTTAATCATTTATTGTAGTTGTTCCATCAAGTGAGTGTCTAGTTACACGTTGAACTGTTATATACTGATCTGTACTCCATTTAGTTTACCTACAGCTCATGTTTGGGAATGATCGCGAGTCACGACATTTGTCGAGCTTATCTACGAGGAGTGATCCCAAGGCGAGAGGACACGACTGCAAGGCTCGAGCGCTGTATACGTATATTGCTAGTCTAGATGACCCGACTGAGATCTCCTTCTCTAAAGGAGAGATTCTGGATGTCATGGATCGAACTGGAAGATGGTGGCAGGCTAGGAAGAAGGATGGGACTTCCGGAAGTAAGTGTATGCTGTTTCAAGATTTAATCCACAATTTCTGACAGCTCGTTTCGCGATATCTACAGTTGTCCCATCTAGTGAGTATACGACCTGCACGATAAGCCATTAGTTACTAATATGTAGTATGTCTAGATTATATACAACTCGTTTAACGATGCCTACCCTCCAAACCTTTAGTGAAATTGTCCTGTTTGGGGGCCTACTCAATGCGTCACTTCCGTCCCTTTTCTCAAAACAAATTCTCTAGATATACCAAATACCTAAAATACCCCTTTTCCCACGATTTTTCGCTTTCTTACTTCCCTGGTCCTGCCTTGCTGTATGTATCAATATGGACTCGGTGGCTTGAAACGATGTGACATGCTTTAGTTTTTATACTAAGGATTAGTTGCTTCTATGTTGAGCGTGGATAGGGTAAATCGAAATACTATTCTACTTGCAAGAGGCGGCTGTGCGGCCGGTTATATTCTGCTATGGCATAAGTAAAAACGCCACGGTGGCATAGTGGTTATCAGTGGTTGACTGAACGGACCTTGGCCGATCACTTGAGGCCTGATCAATCGCTTGTGTGAGGCTCTGGTTCGGGGGAGAGTACGGCTTCTCTCCCTTTTGTTCAAGGATGTAAATGCGTTATTAAAGGGGGAGCCTGTCCCAGCCACACCGCCTGCTTTGCTTCGCTACAAAACCTAGAAGATACTATTTTCATAGTCTACCGTGAATAGCTTCGCCCCTTATTAATAGATGTCCTTCTCTTCCATCTTTACGTACACCACAGGCCGTTCTCTCTTGTACTGTCATAGCCTGTTGCGCCATGAAAACAACGCTAAATATAATCTGATTTCAAAAAGGGGGGGGGGGGGAAGTATCTGTTTTGGCCTGTTTCTCTCCGGAATATGTTCGTATTACTTTATATGCTTTTCACGCTATTGAAGCACTCATATCACTAGCCATGGGCTGCTGAAGGCTAGTGGTCTCGGGTCGCCTAAACAGGCGCGAAGCCCGTTACGTCTGTTTGCACATGCTTGGGCTGGTAAGCTAAAGTGCCAGGCTACTAATACACAAACATCTATGATTACTAGCGTAATGGTGCGTACTTAGCTTCGACAACACTTGCCACAAACCTCACGTTGTATCACTAGCCATTACTTAATATCATTTCTCTTCTGGTGGAGCATGGTTGCCAGGATATAACTCCTATCCTGGATTTATCAGGCTGTAGTGAATACCCCATCTCCATGGGTGGTTTTGGAGATGTTTATCGAGGACGCCTGGTAGACAGTCGCTCGGTCGCGATCAAATGTATGAGAATGGCTTCTGACCTTGTCCCGGGTGAACAACAGAAGCATTTAAAAGTGAGTAACTCGACATCGTAGCAAAAGTTGCACATCTGATGTTGGTGTAGTACGCTGCTCGGGAGGTTCATACCTGGTCAAAGATAGACCATCGGTACATCTCGAAACTCATAGGGCTGGCTCAATTCCGGGGACAAGTCGCTATGGTTTCCGTCTGGGCTGAGCATGGTTCACTACCTGCGTATTTGGTGGGAAATACTAAGGTCAATCGACCGTTGCTGGTAAGTATCAATGCAATTTATAGTCTTACAAACGAGCTGACTATATGAGGTCGATATAGTGTACTCAAGCAGCCGAAGGACTCGCATTTTTGCACGAGTCCGGTATTGTGCGTTGTTATTCTTTGATTTCAACGGAACTCTCAATATAACTTGATGGGTGCATGGCGATCTGAAGGGGCGAGTTATTAAACTAGCCCTGGCTACTACATACTCATCAGTCATATAGGCAAATGTTTTGATTTCTGAAACCAACGAGCCTATGCTCACTGATTTTGGGAATGCGGTCCTACTTGAACGTACCTTGAAGTTTACGGATACCTCGTCGAAAAGGAACCTATCACTCCGATGGGCAGTAAGCTTGTTTTTATTACCATTGGTTGTGTTGAAACCGACGGTCGTTGGGTTTAGGCCCCCGAACTACTAGAGGATGGTCCTTATAGCTGCGAAGCTGACATGTATGCACTTGGGATGGTGGGCATCTGTCTTGCCGCCATATGACTATTTTACTGATTGGTTTGACAGACGATTCTAGTAAGCTGGTGTAGCCTTGCCGAATCAAGCTTCTGATATGAATAAATAGGAAATAATTACTGGGGATGTGCCGTACGAGGGCATGAGAGACGTATCGGTGGTGCATGCTGTTATTAGTGGACGACATCCAACACGACCGCCGCATATACCGAGCGAATGCGAAATTGGGGATATTTTGTGGGCATTACTGGCTCGTTGTTGGGCATTTAGTCCTGGATCTCGTCCAACGGCCTCAGAGGTGAAAAATGTGGTGAGCGGTTCGGACTTTCTACGAAGCTCTTTTGCATACGTTGATTATGGTTCCCACAGATGGCAACTGTTAGCTCTGAAGGGCTGGCCAGTGGGACGGAAAGTGTAATAAAGCAGCGGAAGCGAGATCGGGTGAGTTTCCTAGGTTCGTTTTCCCGCCACAAAACCAGCTTACCTTGACTTGAACATAGCTAGGTCTACAGTTTAAGGGCGTAGATGAGACGGCGCGAGAAGCTGTTATAGCTGGCCGAGCGATGAGAACAGTGGAAGAGTTGATAGATACTGAGAAGAGGTACCTAAATTATCTTCTTGAATTTCAAGCCGAATGCGTGAGTTATTCGTTGAGGATATTGATATCCTATTGACTCCAATCTGACAGGACTCAGCGACTCATCCTGCAATAACTGAAAATCTCCCAGCGATGATCGAGGTCTCTCGTGCGTTTATAGATAAGATGGACAGCGACCTGTCAGTGCAGGGAATGGCCAATGCGTACTTGGATGTCGGTGAACAGCTCAAGACAGCGTTTGGTCGATGGGCGAGTGCTGTATCTCGTTACGAGAGGGAAATCAGGACTCAAAGCGCTGCCAGTGTACGTTTGATTTTTACTATTGTGCAAGCAGTTGACTGACGTGCCCTGTAGATAAATGCAAGAGCTTATGAGATGGGTATTGCGCTTATGCCAACTCAGAGGTCAGCGAGATATGCACTTTTATATTCAGGTAAGTCTAGAATGTTAGAGGTCTAATGTGAACTATAACGTATTTAACAGAGCTTTCGTTGTGGACACCTGACAATTCGCCATTTTACCCTCTAGTAGAAAGGGCTCATCAGAACTCGAGGCGTGTTGCGACGTACTGTATGGATGCTCATACGGGTACTATTGATATTGTTCCAGCAGAGCAGTTGAAGCCGGAGAGCTTGCCTTATTATTATTCTAAATGAATTCTAGTGTTTTATTTTCAATACCATTCGCGGTTCAGCAATATCGGAGTCTGGTTCGTAAGCTTGGGGTTTGTGCCATGAGCGACTCGTTATATTCTGCTGTGGCGCAAGTAAAAACGCCACGGTGGCATAGTGGTTATCAGTGGTTGACTGAACGGACCTTGGCCGATCACTTGAGACCTGATCAATCGCTTGTGTGAGGCTCTGGTTCGGGGGAGAGTACGGCTTCTCTCCTTTTGCTCTGTGTACTGTTTTGTTTGAGCACATCTTGCATTGTATATAGATCCAATGTTTAGTCGTGATGGTATGCATAAACGATTAAAGGGGGAATACTATCAAATTTGGTTCGAGAGATGCAGACCAATGTTTGTGTAGCCTTATAGTTTTTTCGCACTTATTATTAGAGGAATTACATCATTGATCGACAGCTACTAGAAAGTCAACTGGTTCAATCGCCCAAACGGGAGTTGAGCCCCTTGGCATTACGTCTGTTTGCAAGTGCTTGGACATCACAGAACAAGCGCCCGGCTGCTGAGGGCGATCCCGAAAGTTACTGCGACGAACCAACTGGTGAGAAAGCAACGTTTCAGCCAGACTCGAGCTAAACGCACACTCAGCACACACCTAGAAGCAACCATGGACCCAGCGCGTCCAGTCTCTCGGTCTTCGCTGGAAGGGAGGCCAGAGGGGGCGACTAGCGAGCCACCGGCTACATCATCTGCCCCTGCTGCCCCGCCTGTTCGACTCCCTGACCCCCCACCAAAGCCGGCAGATACCACTCGACACATGTCTGTTGAACCCACCAACCCCCCAGCTACGACGACGACGAGCTCCAGCACGGCGATGCTGCCCTCACTGCCGCTCCCGCCGCCGTCTGCGCTCTCTGCGCCGCCGTCGGGCCAGACTCCAGGAGCTCCGTTGCCTACGCCAGGTCCGTCTGTGCTGCCCGGACTAGCCTCGTTGACGTCGTCTGTCACCCCCTATCCACCACACTCGTCGTCCAAGCCGGCTGACGACCGGGCGAAAACACCAGGGCCGGTCTTGGCCTCGTTTGTTGGCGGTCAAACGCCGGGAGTTGTCTTGGCCTCGCTCGTGGGTGGACTGCCGGCTCTCAACTCTGGCACTCCAGGTCCTGGTCTCGCATCTCCGAACCTTGTTAGCGCGTTCGGTCTTGCTCCGGTTGGTCTAAGCGCTCGTCCTGCAAGTGTCGGTCCAGCGCATATCAACCCCAACGCTCTACCGGGTGCTCCCTCGCGCTCGTATACTCCTCCCCGCTCCCCTGTTCCTACAGATACACCTACACCCTCATCACCTAGTAGTCGTCCACTCAACGTCAAGGATGCTCTATCGTACCTCGAAATGGTCAAAATCAAGTTCCAGGACAAGCCGGATGTGTATAACCACTTTTTGGATATCATGAAGGACTTCAAGAGCCAAGCGTATGTGTGTCTGTATGTTATTTGCTGCCTGAGCTCACTCTGTTCACCTGCAGAATCGACACTCCAGGCGTCATCGACCGTGTATCCAGCCTATTTAGCGGCCACACGGTTCTTATCCAGGGCTTCAACACGTTTTTGCCTTTGGGTTATCGCATCGACTGCACCGTCGACCAGCATGACCATAATCTCATCACGGTCACCACTCCTTCTGGTACCACCACGCAGACAACTGGCGGACCCCCACGCCACATCTTATCTAGCCATGCTGCCTCACCCGCACCGTTTTCTGCCCCTGCTCATCCGCCCCTACCCGGTGGACCCCTCCCTCCACTTTCCCCATACTACAACTCGCCCGCAACCGTGCATGCCGTCGCCGCTCTCCAGGGTGGACCGTCGCTTCTCCCCGGTTCGGCTCCGCCCGCACCCGCCGCCGGCTCCACTCCTGGTCCATCTCACGCGGATACAGGTTCAAGCAGCCGAAACGGCCCGATGGTCGAGTTCAACCAAGCGGTGAACTATGTGAACAAGATCAAGCAACGGTTCGCGTCTGATCCGGATACGTACAAGCAATTCCTTGAAATCCTTCAGACATATCAAAAGGAGCAACGCCCGATTGCCGAGGTGTACCAGCAGGTCAATGTGCTGTTTAACAACCAACGAGACTTGCTCGAAGATTTCCAGCACTTTTTGCCGGATAATAGTGGAAACGGCGGAGCTGGTGGTCCTGTTGGGGGGATGGGCGGCGGTGGCGGGTTGTTTGGCATGATGGCGCAAATGACGGCCGATGGCTCGTGGAACCGGATGGACGACAAGCCTAGCAAAGGCAAAGAGCCGAGCGGAAGTGGCGCTGGCGCAAGTGCCAAAGCTAGTGGGAGCACCGACAAGGACAAGCGCAAGGATGCCAAGGAGCGCGAGCGAGAACGTGAACGCGAACGAGAGCGCGAGAGGCTTGAAAAGGAACGAGAGCGGGAGCGGGAGAAAGGAAAAGCCGAGAGTGCAGCGCGAAAGAAGAAACGTGGCTTGGAGAAGGAGGCTGAGAAGAATGGGAAAGCCGGGACAAGCAAGGTGAGGCTTTTGGTGCCTTGGGGTTTATTAGCTCCAGGTTTTTTTTGTGGATGGGCTATTCTGACTATGATTTTGATGCAGAGGACCAAGGTTGCGCACAAGGATGCTGAAGACTTGACGTATGCGGGTTCGCCGCCGCCTGCACAGCAGTACCATTCGAACCCGAACCAACCGTCTACTTCGCACCTTGCACCCGCTCACGTTCAACCTCAAAACCCGCTCACGACACCCGACGAAGTAGCGTTCTTCGACCGTGTTCGAAAATATGTCGATGATCGGGCGGTGTATCACGAGTTCCTCAAGATGATCAATCTGTTCGTCCAAGAGATCGTCGACGTTCGTACGCTTGTCGAGCGAGCACGCGGGTACTTGAACGAGGAGCTTATGGGCCAGTTTAAAGAGATTCTTGGATGGGATGATCGGTCAATCGAGGTCGATGTTGGGGGAGGCGAGGGTGGACCTGTCGCTCCTGCGCTGGATCGTCCTCGTGTGGATTTGAATACGTGTCCCAAGTTTGGGCCGAGTTATCGGAGGTTACCTCAGAGTGTGAGTTCATTGGCTATATTTCTTGGTCTGCGTGGTTCTGATGAGTCTTGCAGGAGATCAATCTAGCATGTTCGGGTCGTGATTCAATGTGCTGGTCCGTTCTTAACGACGAGTGGGTCTCGCATCCCACTTGGCTTTCCGAAGAGTCTGGTTTCACCACCGGCAAGAAAAACTCGTACGAAGATGCTCTTCACAAATCCGAAGAAGAACGACACGAATACGACTTTAACATCGAAGCTCTTCTCCGTACCATCGCCATCCTCGAACCAATCAAAGCACGCATCGACGCTATGGATCCCGACAAACGCGCAACCTTTACGCTCGATCCACACTTGGGAGGCCAGTCTCGAGGGATCTACCAACGCGTGATCAAAAAAGTGTACGACAAGGCTGTGGGAGCTGAAGTCATTCGAGCGTTGCATGAGAATCCCGCCGTGGCGGTACGCGTTGTACTCGAACGCCTGAAGCAAAAGGAGGACGAGTGGAAGAGGGCCCAACGCGAGTGGAACAAAGTCTGGCGCGAGGTCGAGGCGCGCAACTTTTATAAAGCGTTGGATCACCAGGGCGCGAATATCAAGGCGAACGACAAGAAAGCTTTGGCGTCTAAGCAGCTTATTCTGGAAGCCGAGGCTCGTCGTAAAGAAGGTGTCCGGGCTCGACAGCGTATGGTCGATCCTACGTTTAGGAGAACCGAGCGGGAGATTCCTGATTCACCTGTTGGAGGAGGGTCTACGGGCGGAAGTGGGACCGGGATGAGCTTTGTCGTGGATGATATGGGCGTTTTGCAAGACGTTATGAAGCTGGTCCTCGTTTATCTCGATCGGGCGGGTGGGAACGTGTGTCCCCTGGACGAACGCAAAAAGGTCGAGAGGTTCTTGAGGACGTTTGTCCCGATGGCGTTTATGCAGGATTATGCAGCGTTTGATTCGGTCTTTGGAGAGGCTCTTGAGGGAGGTGAAGGAGATGTTATGGGCGACGAGGGAGCACGAAAGGGAGGTGATTTACGAAAAAAGGCGATGAAGAACAGCAACAACAAGTCGAGGGGCGGAAAAGTCCCGGCATCTACTAGGGAAGGAGGGAGCGCGCGAGCGTCGCCTATGGCTGTTGACTCGGATGTCGTTTCGCCCGAGAGTGCGGCTACAGATGCTTTGCCCGAAGGCATGTGGGTCCGAATGGACGAAGGTCCTGCGCCTGGGTCCAGTTCGACTGGAGGAAGGAAGACCAAGGGGACGATGTATGTCAATAACGCGGTATATGTGTTGATGAGGATCATCCAGGTAAGTAGAGTGTATTTTTTCTGCTGGTGAAGAGTGAAAGCTCAAGCGTTGCTGTGATGTAGATTTGGTACTCGCGATTGGTGTCGCTCAAAAAGCTTGCCAAGACGCTCTCTGAGTCGGGCGAGTCGTATTTGGAGAACCCGTTGGCGGTTCAACTTGGGTTGAATGATGCTGTTCCGCCTAGTGCTCATCGGTTGATCCCTACCAGCGCCAATAGTAAGTATCTATTCCTATTAGGATGGGATGATGTTCTAACATACTTGCTTGAAGCTCAAAACCCGGCCGCCGAGTTCTATGCTACCATGTTGGACGCAAGCGAGCGCATGTTCGATGGCGAAATCGACTGGCAGCAGTTTGAAGAGGTCGCGCGGTTCATGTTTGGGACCAAGGCGTATGTGGTGTTCACGATCGACTTGCTTGCGAGTCGCATCATCAAACAGGTGAGTCCAACCCGTACTATGCGTCCACGTAAATCTAACTTGGTCGCAGACTCAAGCAATCCTGGGTGACGCCCGGTGGCCTGAACTCAGCACATTGATCCAAAAAGAGCGCCGAGAGACCGCTCCTGGACCGAGCTCCCAATTCTTGATCAATTATCGCCGACAGGTTGAGGCGTTGATTGCGGGCGAAGATAGCCGGGAAAAGGATAACTCGAATCTGAATGTGCATCGTATTGTTTGGGTACGTCTTTGCTATTCTTGTCTGTCTGAGTTGGGGCGTACTAACACCTGATACAGAACAACGAGAAAAAGACTTTAAGCTTCCAGCTACTCGCTCGGGACGATATGAGTGTGTATGATAGCGAGACCATGAACGGACGGTGGAGGCAGTATATCGATTCTTATGTCTTGGTGGGTATTTTTCGGATCCTGTTATTCGTTCTTATACTAATTATCCTTCCAGACGCACCAGACTGAGGGTCTTCGCAGTGTTGTACCAGGTCCATTATTGCGTCGGTGAGTTTATATCCAAAGTCCACCGTGAGGCTCGTTCTGACTTTTTGATATAGAAACCTTCGAAATGTCGACACTAGTGAAGAATCTCCCAAGTATCATGCTGAAGGTGGTCTTCACATCAAGGTCGACATGCTTACCTACCGCCTATTCTTCGTCTCACGAACTGAAGAGACCTATTGCCGCGAGCGTACGACACCAGAAGTACAACAACTTGACGAGCAAGCTAAAAAGACCACTGGAAGCCGTGCCAAGGCATTCGAGTCGTGGTTGGCGAGCAAGGGAGACCCGAAGAATGGAGAGGGTCAAAAAGAAGTTGATGTGTCGATGGAGATGTGAGCTAGCCTGCGTTACAATATTTCTAGTCTTTGTAGTTCTGTTTTTTGGGTACGATATGTGTATAGGAGTATGCCTAGTTAGAATAAATATCACCGCTTTCAGTTTCAAGTTTGATCGTATTCCGAGAACACAAAAGAAGCCACCAAAAGAAAAGAATAAACTAGATCTTCAACTTGCGCCTATACGTCACAAACCCTCGCACATTGCTCTCTACCTCGTCTGCCCATCGACGAAGTTCCATCCCTCCCTCTTTTCTCTTGTCGATTCCGCGTACGAGCTTGCGCAGCGCTGCAATCGAGCCGGCAAGAACGTCTGTTCCACGGGCGTTGCGGAAGTTGACATCGTACGGACTGGCTTCGTCTGCATAAATATCGATAAGGAGTGAGAGTGCATGTAGAGTCGGTTCGGCAGCCCGCGGTGTGGGGTGGATGTAAGAGAGCAAGTATTGTGAAATGACCTTTGCATCAAGTTAGTACACCTGAGAACGAAATCAAGTGCCACACACACCCTATTCATCTCCATTTCGTTCACGTTTTGTGCCAAAGATCCTAATATCCCAACACATTTAACCTGAACCTTCTCCTCCGCGCCTGGGGAATCTGCAATCTTGATTAACATCTCTACGTGCTCTTGCGTAGGCACCACGACACCCCTCGTTAGACGAGCGAGACCCCATAGAACACCCAACGCAGCAACCGACACTTCACTTCTCCTATCCGAGACAGACGGAACCGAGACTAGAGCAGTATGAAGTGCGGTCCAGGCTTGGGGCCAAGCTTCAACCACCACATCTAATACAGCTGGGTTGACTGGACCCGAGTCGGAGGTAGGGAAGGACAGGAGAAGGTTGGAGAGGCATTCGAGTGCGGAGAGGTGTACAGAAACTAGGGCTGAGGTCGTTGGTGGGTGTTGAGGCGTGGTAGGTGTAGATGTTTCAATCGTAGCTGTGGTAGGGGGTGAAGAGAAAGACATGGATGTGGGTGTGCTCAGTGCAAGTAGGAGGGGTGTGAGAGTCCGTAGTAAGGATATACTGCTCGAGTCGGCTTCGGGAGGGGCGTTTGTGGGGGCATCTGCATCCTCTGCGTCCATTACATCGTCATCTGTAGCCAAACACGATGCTCATTATGAGCAAGCATTCGTGCAGTATGATGGGTGATATCATACTGACCTCCGTTTTCGATGATTTCATCTCCATCCTCCATATCTTCCATATCCTCTTCAATAACCTCCTCCTCATAAGGTTCTGGATCCGGTATTTTTGCACATACACCAGTCAGTATCTCCAACGCAAGCTGCAAAACCCGGAGTCTTCGCTCGACGCTTTCTAGTATAATTTCGGCGGGAGTTTTGTGATCGGACTTGGGTAATTTGGCGTGCTTCAGAGAAGGATTCGGTGGTGGAGCAGGCTATGAGGTATGGTTAAGATAGGCCAGTTACCATGGATAAAGGTTTTGCGCTTACCGGCTCAGCGAGAGTCGACTGAACTTCTGAAACTGCGTCCTTGAGGGAGTACGACAGCAAGGGGGTTATAAGAGGCAACGCAATCGATCGGTCAATGTCAATGGACGAAGCATTCATCGCAGCTGGTAGAGGTGATATGTTCCTAAGAGTACCTATTCCTCATATATAAATTTAAATATACCCATCCGACTCGATTCGTACTCACCGCAAGCCAATACACGAATTCCTACATTCCGTTCATCGTCATTCGGGCCTTGCTGGGCAGTCGAGATGGCGACAAGGCATGCGATGTACTCGGAATCAGATCGTATGGTTTGAATCGCTGGTGGATTGTCTTCTGAGAGAACATAGAGGCACTGGGCTATGAAATGAAGTAGCATATAAGCGCATACATCCAACGGTTTCCCATGCAAACACAATGTGTCTGATGTGAGCAGCCAAGAAGGTGTGCTTACCGGCTGCATGGACCACTGAAGCTGGTAATTTCGCCCGATTAATTAAGAACGCCATTAGGAAGGGTATAAGAGATATAGAGTTGATCGCGGTCAGCGCCTTGTTTGATGTCTCCCTGAATCGAGCGGCTCAGATTTAGCATATCACCTTCTACGCCTAACCCAGAGGTACTCACGAAAGGCACCAAAGGATGGTGATCACGTTCTCCGCAAACTCGTATACCAAAGACTGAACCTTCTCTGGCGCCGATTTAGGATCGTCAAGCACGTTCTGGAGTGTCCCTGATATCTGCGAGGTGTAAGTAGCTGCAAGTAGAGATATGGCGAAAGCCCACCTTGGGTATGAACTCTTTAAGCGGATTCATGATACCCTTGTTGAACATTTCAGCACAGATATCAAATCCGCCGTCGATACAGAGATTTCTGTCTCGTTCGTTAGCCCAAATAATAACAGAGTGGTAAAACAGTAGGATACACACCTCAATGCGCCCGCCGCTTCGGCTACAACCTCTTCTGACTCGTCAGCAAGTCGAGAAATGAGCGCCCCGACTACGTTCTTTCCCTGTAGCAATCGTCTTGTCGCCGGGTCATTTTGAATAAGGTTCGACACGGCTGCACAAGCCCAAGCCCTCTCTGTGACATCCGCACTCTCCAGCTACACTCCACCAAATCATCAGCACTAGAATGACAAGTGTAGCTCAGCTGAACTCACCTTCTGGATGATCGGCAATACGGCCTCAACTTTCTCTTTCTGGGACGACGACGCTGCAGAATCAAGACCTTTTGGGATATGAGAGTCCGGGACACGCATGGGATTGTGTCTCCTCATCGCCTTTTTCTTTTGTGCTTTCCCCATAGCTGCAAGTCGTTTGTTATGGTTGTCGGTCAAAGACTTTACCAAAAATTATGATGCGGGGATTTAACCGCCAAAGCCCACGGACCTTAGCGCTTAACATCACATTGTCTTGCCACTTGCACTCTACCTCAATCTCTCGCCTCCACTTTTGCATAATTTTCTAATGGACCCTCAAGCAGCATCTCATGCGACCGTCCAACGATCCGAGTGAACTCAAGCTTCCGACTCGACTAGGACTGACTCGCGAACTAACACTGTATTCAACCCCAGCGTCGATATTGCCAACCGTGGCGCAGCCAATTTTATTAGACTTTATTACCAGGCGTACGATGCTCCTTATAGGATAGATGTGAGTCTGAGCCTCTTTGCTCGTCGCGAACTTGACTGATGATTTTTGACTGGTGTAGACTGTACCGCGTTTCTACCGGCCTAATTCTAATATTACTTGGAACGGGACGCCGGTTGCGGGGACGGATGAGCTAAAGCAACTTCTCGATGCAATGCCTCGCTCCGATCACGATGTCCAGTCTTACGATTGCCACCCTATTCCTGGTACGTTGCTTTTCAATTCCTATTCACTTTACTCAGCCTAACCACCATCAATACGCAGGCTCAAGTGTGGCAGGTCTTCAGCCCCGACCGCCCTCGCTCCTCGTCACCGTATCAGGAACCGTACGCCACGGTCCGCCGCCGGCGCCCTCTCCTGCAACGGCGGTAAAACGGGTGTTTGACAACGAGCCGCGGGTGTTCAATCAGACGTTTATATTGATCCCTGACGAGCTCCACACTGGAGGCGATCCGAAGTACTACGTCAAGGCTGACTCGTTGCGATTTGTTGGGTGAAAAGGGAAGGAAGGGATTGTGTCAGGTCGTGTGTGTTTTTTTTGGTGTGAAAGTTGGTTCAGACTCGGGCTCGGGCGGGTGTTGATTGTTGTCTGATTGTCTTGTCGCTGTATTCATGGCCCTTTTTCATTTCTGTCAAAAAAGTCACGTCGAAATCTACGATTGCATGGAGCCGAGAGATCTCCCAGATGTGTGAATTCCGACGCTTCTGAACCGTGCAGAATAGCAAGTTGAACTAGAAGAAGCGCGTGTGACGCGAAGTTGGTAATTGATCCCTGCTGTGCTCTGTTTACGGCTACCCGCCACACACCCGGCCGATCCCTCGGAAGTTTGACTTGTTCTTTCCCTCCATCCTCTTTCAACTCGCCGTGTCAGGCAGGATCCCGCACCGGACACGACACTTTCCTCTCAACTGTGCTATTTAAAACTTTGCACACGACCCCCCGCCCGTGACTAGTGTTGTAGAAATTCCGAATTTCAACCCGACAAGCGGAAGCACGCTTTTCAACAACAACACAAGCACTTTCACGAACATCTGAACTATGGCACGAGGGGAGGGATACGACTTTCGCCCGCTCATCACTCATTATCTGTTTCTCGTGACATTTATACTTGCCTTTGTGAGTAGAATTGGTCAAGCGTCTGACTGTGGGGACAACAGTTGAACTGAGACTTTGCGCAGGCTGGATGGCTCACGGCGTTCATTGGACAAGCGGCTACTACGGCGCAGTGTGAGTCTAGCTCTTTTTGATCGCCTGGCGGAGTCAGGTGGCCAGGTGTGGGAGTGTTCAGTCGCTGATGGCTTCATCTGCGGTCAATTAGTCGGTAACGTCGGCACCTTGTGGTTTGGGATTTTGTGAGTGCAATTTTATCCGTACTGTTGAATGCTAGCTCACTGTACTGGTTGATCGCTCCGTTGTTTACCTCGTCGCTACGATGCTACTCCGCCGGCTTCGCACCAACAGCCTAGAACTCTTCCTCATCCTTGGTGTAATGCATACTCTTGCTTCGGATACGATAGGCATGCATCGCCTACAGGTACGTCCGCAGTCTCACCGCGTGTGAGGCATTGCACTGACGGAAATGATGTATTGGGCGCTAACTGATGATCTCCTAAACTGTTACCAAATCCGTCCGTCTCCGTCGTACGACAGCTCTCTGTTTTTGGTGCAATCGCGATTGTATATGCTGTACAAGGCGCCAACGCAGGTCTGTATTCGAATGAACCAGCCATCCAAGCGATGGGTGCTGGATGGCTTTTGCTAGCCTTTGTCAATGTGCGTTCTTATCACGTTGGTACGATTTAATTAGCCAAGCTAACTTTTATTTTTAGATCTTGTGGACGCTCTACTTCACAGCCGAGGATGATTCTACAATGCTTCATACGTTCAACTCGCTAGGGTCTGGTGCTGGCCTTTCGCCTGCCTCGCGCTCGGGAGGAAACCGCAGACGCCACAACCACAACCAATCACGCGCGTCAAATGGCTACACTGGTACCGGCAAAGAAGAACACATGGGCATGGGTGGAATGGGTATGGGTATGGGCGGCGGCGGTATGGCACCTATGCATACTGGTCATACTACCGGAGGAGGAGGAATGGGCATGGGCGGACCAGGCGCGAACAATACGATGGTCGGACGGCCGATGAGCCAAGAAGCGGCGCGAAGCATCGGAGCGGGGACCAATGGCGGACGTAGTATCGGTGAGGATGCACAACGTGCAGCCAGCCCGTCTACGCCGCTCATGAGTCAAGCAGTCCCGCCTGGCGCAGTTGGGAATGATCCCGAGGCGGGAGGATACGCGTACAAGGCTCGGGCGCTGTATGCGTATACTGCTAGCCCTGATGATCCGGCTGAGATCTCGTTCTCCAAGGGAGAGATTCTGGACATTGTGGATAATAATGGCAAATGGTGGCAAGCGAGGAAAGAGGACGGGGCTACCGGAAGTGAGTGCAAGCGTTTTTCTGAGCTCAACGCAATTGCTGATTATTGGCTTTCACTACGTTAACAGTTGTTCCGTCAAGTGAGTATCCTATCTACACGATCGATTACCAGTCACTAACCTCTATCCCGTCTAGATTACCTACAACTCGTATGAGGTCATCCTCTTCATCCTTTTACGAAACCGTCCTATTTTGGAACCGTGTCCTATTAATTCACCCACTGCTCCCTTTGTCGCTGCCACCACATCATCTTTCCCAAAACGCACGCTCTGGGATATACCATCTACCTACTTGCACCTTTTTTTTTTTTTCACGACTTCTGATTGTCTTGTTTTCCTTGTTCTACGTTGTTGTATGTATCGATGTGGACTCGATG